>CM042951.1:8243776-8425496 GCA_023678885.1 Pogostemon cablin | reverse complement strand
ACTATATTTTCATGTCTAATAACTAATTTGACCATAAAAATGGAAAGAAAATGATCACTTCATGGAATTATTGACCTGGCTTACGGAGTAGAATCAGCTCTACACTTTGACTTTTTAGTGACTCTATGGCGTAAGCTTCCTATCATTTTTATACTCTGAAACAAGTTCTCCAACTATATTCTCATGTGTAATAACTAATTTGACCATAAAATTGGCAAGAAAATGCTCACTTCAAGGAGTTCTTGACCTGGCTCAAGGAGTAGAATCAGCTCTGCACTTTGACTTTTTAGTGACTCTATGATGCAAGATTCCTAGCATTTTTAAACTCTGAAAATATATTCTCCAACTATATTCTCATGCCTAATAACTAATTTGACCATAAAAATGGCAAGAAAATTCGCACTTCAAGGAGTTCTTGACCTGGTTCACGAAGTAGAATAAGCTTTGAACTGTGATTTCTTTGTGACTCTATGGCGCAAGCTTCCTAGCATTTTTATACTCTGAAAACATGTTCTCCAACTATATTCTCATGTCTAATAACTAATTTTACCATAAAAATGGCAAGAAAATGCTAACTTCAAGGAGTTCTTGACCTGGCTCAAGGAGTAGAATCAGCTCTGCACTTTGACTTTTTAGTGACCCTATGATGCAAGATTCCTAGCATTTTTAAACTCTGAAAATATATTCTCCAACTATATTCTCATGTCTAATAACTAATTTGACCATAAAAATGGCAAGAAAATTCTCACTTGAAGGAGTTCTTGACCTGGCTCACGGAGTAGAATCAGTTATGAACTGTGATTTCTTAGTGACTCTATGGCGCAAGCTTCCTAGCATTTTTATACTCTGAAAACAAGTTCTCCAACTATATTCTCATGTCTAATAACTAATTTTACCATAAAAATGGAAAGAAAATGATCACTTCATGGAATTATTGACCTGGCTCACGGAGTAGAATTAGTTCTACACTTTGACTTTTTAGTGACTCTATGGCGTAAGCTTCCTAGCATTTTTATACTCTAAAACAAGTTCTCCAACTATATTCTCATGTGTAATAACTAATTTGACCATAAAAGTGGCAAGAAAATGCTCACTTCAAGGAGTTCTTGACCTGGCTCAAGGAGTAGAATCAGCTCTGCACATTGACTTTTTAGTGACTCCATGATGCAAGATTCCTAGCATTTTTAAACTCTGAAAATATATTCTCCAACTGTATTCTCATGCCTAATAACTAATTTGACCATAAAAATGGCAAGAAAATTCTCACTTCAAGGAGTTCTTGACCTGGTTCACGGAGTAGAATAAGCTCTGAACTGTGATTTCTTAGTGACTCTATGGCGCAAGCTTCCTAGCATTTTTATACTCTGAAAACATGTTCTCCAATTATAATCTCATGTCTAATAACTAATTTTACCATAAAAATGACAAAAAAATGCTCACTTCAAAGAGTTCTTGATCTGGCTCACGAAGTAGAATCAGCTCTGCACAGTGTGTTTTTAGTGACTCTGTAGCACAAGTTTCATAGTAGTTATATGCTCTGAAACATGTTCTCCAACTATATACTCATGTATAATAACTAATTTGACCAAAAAAATTGAAAGAAAATGCTCACTTCAAGGAGTTCTTGAACTGGCTCACGGAAAAGAATCATCTCTGCACTTTGACTTTTTAGTGACTCAATGATGCAAGCTTCCTAACATTTTTATACTCTGAAAACATGTTCTCCAACTATATTCTAATGTCTAATAACTAATTTGACCATAAAATGGCAATAAAATGCTCACTCAAAGAGTTTTTGACTTAACTCACAGCTGTAAGTTTTTAGTGACTCTATGGTGGAAGGTTCCGAGCATTTTTTTTCTCTTAAAGCATATTCTCTAACTATATTTTCATGTCTGATAACTAATTCGACCATAAAAATGGAAAGAAAATGATCACTTCATGGAATTCTTGACCTGGCTCACGGAGTAGAATCAGCTCTACACTTTGACTTTTTAGTGACTCTATTGCGTAAGCTTCCTAGCATTTTTATACTCTAAAATAAGTTCTCCAACTATATTCTCATGTGTAATAACTAATTTGACCATAAAAGTGGCAAGAAAATGCTCACTTCAAGGAGTTCTTGACCTGGCTCAAGGAGTAGAATCAGCTCTGCACTTTGACTTTTTAGTGACTATATGATGCAAGATTCCTAGCATTTTTAAACTCTAAAAATATATTCTCCAACTTTATTCTCATGCCTAATAACTAATTTGACCATAAAAAAGGCAAGAAAATTCTCACTTCAAGGAGTTCTTGAACTGGCTCACGGAGTAGAATCAACTATGCACTTTGACTTTTTAATGACTCTATGATGCAAGCTTCCTAGCATTTTTGACTCTGAAAACCTATTTTCCAAGTATATTCTCATGTCTAATAACTAATTTGACCATAAAATGCCAATAAAATGCTCACTTCAAAGAGTTCTTGGCTTAACTCACGGCTGTAAGTTTTTTGTGACTCTGTGGTGGAAGCTTCCGAGCATTTTTTAACTCTTAAAGCATATTCTCTAACTATATTTTCATGTCTAATAACTAATTTGACCATAAAAATGGAAAGAAAATGATCACTTCATGGAATTCTTGACCTGGCTCACGTAGTAGAATCAGCTCTGAACTGTGATTTCTTAGTGACTCTATGGCGCAAGCTTCCTAGCATTTTTATACTCTGAAAACATGTTCTCCAACTATATTCTCATGTCTAATAACTAATTTTACCATAAAAATGGAAAGAAAATGCTCACTTCAAGGAGTTCTTGACCTGGCTCACGAAGTAGAATCAGCTCTGCACGGTGTGTTTTTAGTGACTCTGTGGCGCAAGTTTCATAGTAGTTATATGCTCTGAAAACATGTTCTGCAACTATATACTCATGTATAATAACTAATTTGACCAAAAAAATTGAAAGAAAATGCTCACTTCAAGGTGTTCTTGAACTGGCTCACACGGAGTAGAATCATCTCTACACTTTGACTTTTTAGTGACTCATTGATGCAAGCTTCCTAGCATTTTTATACTCTTAAAACATGTTCTCCAACTATATTCTCATGTCTAATAACTAATTTGACCATAAAATGCTCACTTCAAAGAGTTCATGACTTAGCTCATGGCTGTAAGTTTTTAGTGACTCTGTGGTGGAAGCTTCCGAGCATTTTTTAACTCTTAAAGCATATTCTCTAACTATATTTTCATGTCTAATAACTAATTTGACCATAAAAATGGAAAGAAAATGATCACTACATGGAATTATTGACCTGGCTTACGGAGTAGAATCAGCTCTACACTTTGACTTTTTAGTGACTCTATGGCGTAAGCTTCCTAGCATTTTTATACTCTGAAACAAGTTCTCCAACTATATTCTCATGTGTAATAACTAATTTGACCATAAAAGTGGCAAGAAAATGCTCACTTCAAGGAGTTCTTGACCTGGCTCAAGGAGTAGAATCAGCTCTGCACTTTGACTTTTTAGTGACTCTATGATGCAAGATTCCTAGCATTTTTAAACTCTGAAAATATATTCTCCAACTATATTCTCATGCCTAATAACTAATTTGACCATAAAAATGGCAAGAAAATTCTCACTTCAAGGAGTTCTTGACCTGGTTCACGGAGTAGAATAAGCTTTGAACTGTGATTTCTTAGTGACTCTATGGCGCAAGCTTCCTAGCATTTTTATACTCTGAAAACATGTTCTCCAACTATATTCTCATGTCTAATAACTAATTTTACCATAAAAATGGCAAGAAAATGCTAACTTTAAGGAGTTCTTGACCTGGCTCAAGGAGTAGAATCAGCTCTGCACTTTGACTTTTTAGTGACTCTATGATGCAAGATTCCTAGCATTTTTAAACTCTGAAAATATATTCTCCAACTATATTCTCATGTCTAATAACTAATTTGACCATAAAAATGGCAAGAAAATTCTCACTTGAAGGAGTTCTTGACCTGGCTCACGGAGTAGAATCAGTTCTGAACTGTGATTTCTTGGTGACTCTATGGCAAAAGCTTCCTAGCATTTTTATACTCTGAAAACATGTTCTCCAACTATATTCTCATGTCTAATAACTAATTTTACCATAAAAATGGAAAGAAAATGATCACTTCATGGAATTATTGACCTGGCTCACGGAGTAGAATCAGTTCTACACTTTGACTTTTTCGTGACTCTATGGCGTAAGCTTCCTAGCATATTTATACTCTAAAACAAGTTCTCCAACTATATTCTCATGTGTAATAACTAATTTGACCATAAAAGTGGCAAGAAAATGCTCACTTCAAGGAGTTCTTGACCTGGCTCAAGGAGTAGAATCAGCTCTGCACTTTGACTTTTTAGTGACTCTATGATGCAAGATTCCTAGCATTTTTAAACTCTAAAAATATATTCTCCAACTATATTCTCATGCCTAATAACTAATTTGACCATAAAAATGACAACAAAATTCTCACTTCAAGGAGTTCTTGACCTGGTTCACGGAGTAGAATAAGCTCTGAACTGTGATTTCTTAGTGACTCTATGGCGCAAGCTTCCTAGCATTTTTATACTCTGAAAACATGTTCTCCAATTATAATCTCATGTCTAATAACTAATTTTACCTTAAAAATGACAAAAAAATGCTCACTTCAATGAGTTTTTGACTTAACTCACGGCTGTAAGTTTTTAGTGACTCTATGGTGGAAGGTTTCGTGCATTTTTTTACTCTTAAAGCATATTCTCTAACTATATTTTCATGTCTGATAACTAATTTGACCATAAAAGTGGAAAGAAAATGATCACTTCATGGAATTCTTGACCTGGCTCACGGAGTAAAATCTGCTCTACAGTTTGACTTTTTAGTGACTCTATTGCGTAAGCTTCCTAGCATTTTTATACTCTAAAATAAGTTCTCCAACTATATTCTCATGTGTAATAACTAATTTGACCATAAAAGTGGCAAGAAAATGCTCACTTCAAGGAGTTCTTGACCTGGCTCAAGGAGTAGAATCAGCTCTGCACTTTGACTTTTTAGTGACTCTATGATGCAAGATTCCTAGCATTTTTAAACTCTAAAAATATATTCTCCAACTATATTCTCATGCCTAATAACTAATTTGACCATAAAAATGGCAAGAAAATTCTCACTTCAAGGAGTTCTTGAACTGGCTCACGAAGTAGAATCAACTCTGCACTTTGACTTTTTAGTGACTCTATGATGCAAGCTTCCTAGCATTTTTGTACTCTGAAAACCTATTTTCCAAGTATATTCTCATGTCTAATAACTAATTTGACCATAAAATGGCAATAAAATGCTCACTTCAAAGAGTTCTTGACTTAAATCATGGCTGTAAGTTTTTTGTGACTCTGTGGTGGAAGCTTCCGAGCATTTTTTTACTCTTAAAGCATATTCTCTAACTATATTTTCATGTCAATAACTAATTTGACCATAAAAATGGAAAGAAAATGATCACTTCATGGAATTCTTGACCTGGCTCATGGAGTAGAATCAGCTCTGAACTGTGATTTCTTAGTGACTCTATGGCGCAAGCTTCCTAGCATTTTTATACTCTGAAAACATGTTCTCCAACTACATTCTCATGTCTAATAACTAATTTTACCATAAAAATGGAAAGAAAATGATCACTTCATGGAATTATTGACCGGGCTCACGGAGTAGAATCAGTTCTACACTTTGATTTTTTAGTGACTCTATGGCGTAAGCTTCCTAGCATTTTTATACTCTAAAACAAGTTCTCCAACTATATTCTCATGTGTAATAACTAATTTGACCATAAAAGTGGCAAGAAAATGCTCACTTCAAGGAGTTCTTGACCTGGCTCAAGGAGTAGAATCAGCTCTGCACTTTGACTTTTTAGTGACTCTATGATGCAAGATTCCTAGAATTTTTAAATTCTGAAAATATAATCTCCAACTATATTCTCATGCCTAATAACTAATTTGACCATAAAAATGGCAAGAAAATTCTCACTTGAAGGAGTTCTTGACCTGGCTTACGGAGTAGAATCAGCTCTGAACTGTGATTTCTTAGTGACTTTATGGCGCAAGCTTCCTAGCATTTTTATACTCTGAAAACATGTTCTCCAACTATAATCTCATGTCTAATAACTAATTTTACCATAAAAATGACAAGAAAATGCTCACTTCAAGGAGTTCTTGAACTGGCTCACGAAGTAGAATCAGCTCTGCACGGTGTGTTATTAGTGACTCTTTGGCGCAAGTTTCATAGTAGTTATATGCTCTGAAAACATGTTCTCCAACTATATACTCATGTATAATAACTAATTTGACAAAAAAAATTGAAAGAAAATGCTCACTTCAAGGTGTTCTTGAACTGGCTCACGGAGTAGAATCATCTCTGCACTTTGACTTTTTAGTGACTCATTGATGCAAGCTTCCTAGCATTTTTATACTCTGAAAACATGTTCTCCAACTATATTCTCATGTCTAATAATTAATTTGACCATAAAATGGCAATAAAATGCTCACTTCAAAGAGTTCTTGACTTAACTCACGGCTGTAAGTTTTTAGTGACTCTATGGTGGAAGCTTCCGAGCATTTTTTTACTCTTAAAGCATATTCTCTAACTATATTTTCATGTTTGATAACTAATTTGATCATAAAAATGGAAAGAAAATGATCACTTCATGTAATTCTTGACTTGGCTCACGGCGTAGAATCAGCTCTACACTTTGACTTTTTAATGACTCTATGGTGTAAGCTTCCTAGCATTTTTATACTCTAAAATAAGTTCTCCAACTATATTCTCGTGTGTAATAACTAATTTGACCATAAAAGTGGCAAGAAAATGCTCACATCAGGGAGTTCTTGACCTGGCCCAAGGAGTAGAATCAGCTCTGCACTTTGACTTTTTAGTGACTCTATGATGCAAGATTCCTAGCATTTTTAAACTCTGAAAATATATTCTCCAACTATATTCTCATGCCTAATAACTAATTTGACCATAAAAATGGCAAGAAGATTCTCACTTCAAGGAGTTCTTGAACTGGCTCACGGAGTAGAATCAACTCTGCACTTTGACTTTTTAGTGACTCTATGATGCAAGCTTCCTAGCATTTTTATACTCTGAAAACCTATTCTCCAACTATATTCTCATGTCTAATAACTAATTTGACCATAAAATGGCAATAAAATGCTCACTTCAAAGAGTTCTTGACTTAACTCCCGGCTGTAAGTTTTTAGTGACTCTGTGGTGGAAGCTTCCGAGCATTTTTATACTCTTAAAGCATATTCTCTAACTATATTTTCATGTCTAATAACTAATTTGACAATAAAAATGGAAAGAAAATGATCGCTTCATGGAATTCTTGACCTAGCTCACGGAGTAGAATCAACTCTGAACTGTGATTTCTTAGTGACTCTATGGCGCAAGCTTCCTAGCATTTTTATAATCTGAAAACATGTTCTCCAACTATATTCTCATGTCTAATAACTAATTTTACCATAAAAATGACAAGAAATTGCTCACTTCAAGGAGTTCTTGACCTGGCTCACGAAGTAGAATCAGCTCTGCACGGTGTGTTTTTAGTGACTCTGTGACGCAAGTTTCATAGTAGTTATATGCTCTGAAAACATGTTCACAAATTATATACTCATGTATAACAACTAATTTGACCAAAAAAATTGAAAGAAAATGCTCACTTCAAGGAGTTCTTGAACTGGCTCACGGAGTAAAATCATCTATGCACTTTGACTTTTTAGTGACTCTATGATGCAAGCTTCCTAGCATTTTTATACTCTGAAAACCTATTCTCCAACTATATTCTCATGTGTAATTACTAATTTGACCATAAAATGGCAATAAAATGTTCAATTCAAAGAGTTCTTAACTTAACTCACGGCTGTAAGTTTTTAGTGACTCTGTGGTGGAAGCTTCCGAGCATTTTTTTACTCTTAAAGCAAATTCTCTAACTATATTTTCATGTCTAATAACTAATTTGACCATAAAAATGGAAAGAAAATGATCACTTCATGGAATTCTTGACCTGGCTCACGGAGTAGAATCAGCTCTGAACAGTGATTTCTTAGTGACTCTATGGCGCAAGCTTCCTAGCATTTTTATACTTTGAAAACATGTTCTCCAACTATATTCTCATGTCTAATAACTAATTTTACCATAAAAATGGAAAGAAAATGATCACTTCATGGAATTATTGACCTGGCTCACGGAGTAGAATCAGTTCTACACTTTGACTTTTTAGTGACTCTATGGCGTAAGCTTCCTGGCATTTTTATACTCTGAAACAAGTTCTCCAACTATATTCTCATGTGTAATAACTAATTTGACCATAAAAGTGGCAAGAAAATGCTCACTTCAAGGAGTTCTTGACCTGGCTTAAGGAGTAGAATCAGCTCTGCACTTTGACTTTTTAGTGACTCTATGATGCAAGATTCCTAGCATTTTATAACTCTAAAAATATATTCTCCAACTATATTCTCATGCCTAATAACTAATTTGACCATAAAAATGGCAAGAAAATTCTCACTTCAAGGAGTTCTTGACCTGGTTCACGGAGTAGAATAAGTTCTGAACTGTGATTTCTTAGTGACTCTATGGCACAAGCTTCCTAGCATTTTTATACTCTGAAAACATGTTCTCCAACTATATTATCATGTCTAATAACTAATTTTACCATAAAAATGACAAGAAAATGCTAACTTCAAGGAGTTCTTGACCTGGCTCAAGGAGTAGAATCAGCTCTGCACTTTGACATTTTAGTGACTCTATGATGCAAGATTCCTAGCATTTTTAAACTTTGAAAATATATTCTCCAACTATATTCTCATGCCTAATAACTAATTTGACCATAAAAATGGCAAGAAAATTCTAACTTGAAGGAGTTCTTGACTTGGCTCATGGAGTAGAATCAGTTCTGAACTGTGATTTCTTAGTGACTCTTTGGCTCAAGCTTCCTAGCATTTTTATATTCTAAAAACATGTTCTCCAACTATATGCTCATGTATAATAACTAATTTGACTAAAAAAATTGAAACAAAATGCTCACTTCTAAGTGTTCTTGAACCGGCTCACGTAGTAGAATCATCTCTGCACTTTGACTTTTTAGTGACTCATTGATGCAAGCTTCATAGCATTTTTATACTCTGAAAACATGTTCTCCAACTATATTCTCATGTCTAATAACTAATTTGACCATAAAATGGCAATAAAATGCTCACTTCAAAGAGTTCTTGACTTAACTCACGGCTGTAAGTTTTTAGTGACTCTATGGTGGAAGCTTCCGAGCATTTTTTTACTCTTAAAGCATATTTTCTAACTATATTTTCATGTCTGATAACTAATTTGATCATAAAAATGGAAAGAAAATGATCACTTCATGGAATTGTTGACTTGGCTCACCGCGTAGAATCAGCTCTACACTTTGACTTTTTAATGACTCAATGGTGTAAGCTTCCTAGCATTTTTATACTCTAAAATAAGTTCTCCAACTATATTCTCGTGTGTAATAACTAATTTGACCATAAAAGTGGCAAGAAAATGCTCACTTCAGGGAGTTCTTGACCTGGCCCAAGGAGTAGAATCAGCTCTGCACTTTGACTTTTTAGTGACTATATGATGCAAGGTTCCTAGCATTTTTAAACTCTGAAAATATATTCTCCACCTATATTCTCATGCCTAAAACTAATTTGACCATAAAAATGACATGAAAATTCTCACTTCAAGGAGTTCTTGAACTGGCTCACGGAGTAGAATCATCTCTGCACTTTGACTTTTTAGTGACTCTATGATGCAAGCTTCCTAGCATTTTTATACTCTGAAAACCTGTTATCCAACTATATTCTCATGTCTAATAAATAGTTTGACCATAAATGGCAATAAAATGCTCACTTCAAATAGTTCTTGACTTAACTCACGCTGTAAGTTTTTAGTGACTCTGTGGTGGAGGCTTCCGAGCATTTTTTTACTATTAAAGCATATTCTCTAACTATATTTTCAAGTCTAATAACTAATTTGACCATAAAAATGGAAAGAAAATGATCACTTCATGGAATTGTTGACTTGGCTCACCGCGTAGATTCAGCTCTACACTTTGACTTTTTAGTGACTCTATGGCGTAAGCTTACTAGCATTTTTATACTCTAAAATAAGTTTTCCAACTATATTCTCATGTGTAATAACTAATTTGACCATAAAAGTGGCAAGAAAATGCTCACTTCAAGGAGTTCTTTACCTGGCTCAAGGAGTAAAATCAGTTCTGCACTTTGACTTTTTAGTGACTCTATGATGCAAGGTTCCTAGCATTTTTAAACTCTGAAAATATATTCTCCACCTATATTCTCATGCCTAATAACTAATTTGACCATAAAAATGACATGAAAATTCTCACTTCAAGGAGTTCTTGAACTGGCTCACGGAGTAGAATCATCTCTGCACTTTGACTTTTTACTGACTCTATGATGCAAGCTTCCTAGCATTTTTATATTCTGAAAACCTGTTATCCAACTATATTCTCATGTCTAATAACTAATTTAACCATAAAATGGCAATAAAATGCTTACTTCAAAGAGTTCTTGACTTAACTCACGACTGTAAGTTTTTAGTGACTCTGTGGTGGAAGCTTCCGAGCATTTTTTTACTCTTAAAGCATATTCTCTAACTATATTTTCATGTCTAATAACTAATTTGACCATAAAAATGGAAAGAAAATGATCACTTCATGGAATTCTTGACCTGGCTCACGGAGTAGAATCAGCTCTGAACAGTGATTTCTTATTGACTCTATGGCGCAAGCTTCCTAGCATTTTTATACTCTGAAAACATGTTCTCCAACTATATTCTCATGTCTAATAACTAATTTTACCATAAAAATGGAAAGAAAATGATCACTTCATGGAATTATTGACCTGGCTCACGGAGTAGAATCAGCTCTACACTTTGACTTTTTATTGACTCTATGGCGTAAGCTTCCTAGCATTTTTATACTCTGAAACAAGTTCTCCAACTATATTCTCATGTGTAATAACTAATTTGACCATAAAAGTGGCAAGAAAATGCTCACTTCAAGGAGTTCTTGACCTGGCTTAAGGAGTAGAATCAGCTCTGCACTTTGACTTTTTAGTGACTCTATGATGCAAGATTCCTAGCATTTTATAACTCTAAAAATATATTCTCCAACTATATTCTCATGCCTAATAACTAATTTGACCATAAAAATGGCAAGAAAATTCTCACTTCAAGGAGTTCTTGACCTGGTTCACGGAGTAGAATAAGTTCTGAACTGTGATTTCTTAGTGACTCTATGGCACAAGCTTCCTAGCATTTTTATACTCTGAAAACATGTTCTCCAACTATATTATCATGTCTAATAACTAATTTTACCATAAAAATGACAAGAAAATGCTAACTTCAAGGAGTTCTTGACCTAGCTCAAGGAGTAGAATCAGCTCTGCACTTTGACTTTTTAGTGACTCTATGATGCAAGATTCCTAGCATTTTTAAACTTTGAAAATATATTCTCCAACTATATTCTCATGCCTAATAACTAATTTGACCATAAAAATGGCAAGAAAATTCAAACTTGAAGGAGTTCTTGACTTGGCTCATGGAGTAGAATCAGTTCTGAACTGTGATTTCTTAGTGACTCTTTGGCTCAAGCTTCCTAGCATTTTTATATTCTAAAAACATGTTCTCCAACTATATGCTCATGTATAATAACTAATTTGACTAAAAAAATTGAAACAAAATGCTCACTTCTAAGTGTTCTTGAACCGGCTCACGTAGTAGAATCATCTCTGCACTTTGACTTTTTAGTGACTCATTGATGCAAGCTTCATAGCATTTTTATACTCTGAAAACATGTTCTCCAACTATATTCTCATGTCTAATAACTAATTTGACCATAAAATGGCAATAAAACGCTCACTTCAAAGAGTTCTTGACTTAACTCACGGCTGTAAGTTTTTAGTGACTCTATGGTGGAAGCTTCCGAGCATTTTTTTACTCTTAAAGCATATTCTCTAACTATATTTTCATGTCTGATAACTAATTTGATCATAAAAATGGAAAGAAAATGATCACTTCATGGAATTGTTGACTTGGCTCACCGCGTAGAATCAGCTCTACACTTTGACTTTTTAATGACTCAATGGTGTAAGCTTCCTAGCATTTTTATACTCTAAAATAAGTTCTCCAACTATATTCTCGTGTGTAATAACTAATTTGACCATAAAAGTGGCAAGAAAATGCTCACTTCAGGGAGTTCTTGACCTGGCCCAAGGAGTAGAATCAGCTCTGCACTTTGACTTTTTAGTGACTATATGATGCAAGGTTCCTAGCATTTTTAAACTCTGAAAATATATTCTCCACCTATATTCTCATGCCTAAAACTAATTTGACCATAAAAATGACATGAAAATTCTCACTTCAAGGAGTTCTTGAACTGGCTCACGGAGTAGAATCATCTCTGCACTTTGACTTTTTAGTGACTCTATGATGCAAGCTTCCTAGCATTTTTATACTCTGAAAACCTGTTATCCAACTATATTCTCATGTCTAATAAATAGTTTGACCATAAAATGGCAATAAAATGCTCACTTCAAATAGTTCTTGACTTAACTCACGCTGTAAGTTTTTAGTGACTCTGTGGTGGAGGCTTCCGAGCATTTTTTTACTCTTAAAGCATATTCTCTAACTATATTTTCAAGTCTAATAACTAATTTGACCATAAAAATGGAAAGAAAATGATCACTTCATGGAATTGTTGACTTGGCTCACCGCGTAGATTCAGCTCTACACTTTGACTTTTTAGTGACTCTATGGCGTAAGCTTACTAGCATTTTTATACTCTAAAATAAGTTTTCCAACTATATTCTCATGTGTAATAACTAATTTGACCATAAAAGTGGCAAGAAAATGCTCACTTCAAGGAGTTCTTTACCTGGCTCAAGGAGTAAAATCAGCTCTGCACTTTGACTTTTTAGTGACTCTATGATGCAAGGTTCCTAGCATTTTTAAACTCTGAAAATATATTCTCCACCTATATTCTCATGCCTAATAACTAATTTGACCATAAAAATGACATGAAAATTCTCACTTCAAGGAGTTCTTGAACTGGCTCACGGAGTAGAATCATCTCTGCACTTTGACTTTTTAGTGACTCTATGATGCAAGCTTCCTAGCATTTTTATATTCTGAAAACCTGTTATCCAACTATATTCTCATGTCTAATAACTAATTTAACCATAAAATGGCAATAAAATGCTCACTTCAAAGAGTTCTTGACTTAACTCACGGCTGTAAGTTTTTAGTGACTCTGTGGTGGAAGCTTCCGAGCATTTTTTTACTCTTAAAGCATATTCTCTAACTATATTTTCATGTCTAATAACTAATTTGACCATAAAAATGGAAAGAAAATTATCACTTCATGGAATTCTTGACCTGGCTCACGGAGTAGAATCAGCTTTAAACTGTGATTTCTTAGTGACTCTATGGCGCAAGCTTCCTAGCATTTTTATACTCTGAAACATGTTCTCCAACTATATTCTCATGTCTAATAACTAATTTTACCATAAAAATGATAAGAAAATGCTCACTTCAAGGAGTTCTTGACCTGGCTCAAGGAGTAGAATCAGCTCTGCACTTTGACGTTTTAGTGACTCTATGATGCAAGATTCCTAGCATTTTTAAACTCTGAAAATATATTCTCCAACTATATTCTCATGCCTAATAACTAATTTGACCATAAAAATGGCAAGAAAATTCTCACTTGAAGGAGTTCTTGACCTGGCTCACGGAGTAGAATCAGCTCTGAACTGTGATTTCTTAGTGACTCTATGGCGCAAGCTTCCTAGCATTTTTATACTATGAAAACATGTTCTCCAACTATAATATCGTGTCTAATAACTAATTTTACCATAAAAATGACAAGAAAATGCTTACTTCAAGGAGTTCTTGACATGGCTCACGAAGTAGAATCAGCTCTGCACGGTGTGTTTTTAGTGACTCTGTGGCGCAAGTTTCATAGTACTTATATGCTCTGAAAACATGTTCTCCAACTATATGCTCATGTATAATAACTAATTTGATTAAAAAAATTGAAACAAAATGCTCACTTCTAGGTGTTCTTGAACCGGCTCACGGAGTAGAATCATCTCTGCACTTTGACTTTTTAGTGACTCATTGATGCAAGCTTCCTAGCATTTTTATACTCTGAAAACATGTTCTCCAACTATATTCTCATGTCCAATAACTAATTTGACCATAAAATGGCAATAAAATGCTCACTTCAAAGAGTTCTTGACTTAACTCACGCTGTAAGTTTTTAGTGACTCTATGGTGGAAGCTTCTGAGCATTTTTTTACTTTTAAAGCATATTCTCTAACTATATTTTCAAGTCTAATAACTAATTTGACCATAAAAATGGAAAGAAAATGATCACTTCATGGAATTGTTGACTTGGCTCACCGCGTAGAATCAGCTCTACACTTTGACTTTTTAGTGACTCTATGGCTTAAGCTTCCTAGCATTTTTATACTCTAAAATAAGTTCTCCAACTATATTCTCATGTGTAATAACTAATTTGACCATAAAAGTGGCAAGAAAATGCTCACTTCAAGGAGTTCTTTACCTGGCTCAAGGAGTAAAATCAGCTCTGCACTTTGACTTTTTAGTGACTCTATGATGCAAGGTTCCTAGCATTTTTAAACTCTGAAAATATATTCTCCACCTATATTCTCATGCCTAATAACTAATTTGACCATAAAAATGACATGAAAATTCTCACTTCAAGGAGTTCTTGAACTGGCTCACGGAGTAGAATCATCTCTGCACTTTGACTTTTTAGTGACTCTATGATGCAAGCTTCCTAGCATTTTTATACTCTGAAAACCTGTTATCCAACTATATTCTCATGTCTAATAACTAATTTAACCATAAAATGGCAATAAAATGCTCACTTCAAAGATTTCTTGACTTAACTCACGGCTGTAAGTTTTTAGTGACTCTGTGGTGGAAGCTTCCGAGCATTTTTTTACTCTTAAAGCATATTCTCTAACTATATTTTCATGTCTAATAACTAATTTGACCATAAAAATGGAAAGAAAATTATCACTTCATGGAATTCTTGACCTGGCTCACGGAGTAGAATCAGCTCTGAACTGTGATTTCTTAGTGACTCTATGGCGCAAGCTTCCTAGCATTTTTATACTCTGAAACATGTTCTCCAACTATATTCTCATGTCTAATAACTAATTTTACCATAAAAATGACAAGAAAATGCTCACTTCAAGGAGTTCTTGACCTGGTTCACGAAGTAGAATCAGCTCTGCACGGTGTATTTTTAGTGACTCTGTGGCGCAAGTTTCATAGTAGTTATATACTCTGAAAACATGTTCTCCAACTATATACTCATGTATAATAACTAATTTGACCAAAAAAATTGAAAGAAAATGCTCACTTCAAGGTGTTCTTGAACTGGCTCACGGAGTAGAATCATCTCTGCACTTTGACTTTTTAGTGACTCATTGATGCAAGCTTCCTAGCATTTTTATACTCTGAAAACACGTTCTCCAACTATATTATCATGTCTAATAACTAATTTGACCATAAAATGCTCACTTCAAAGAGTTCATGACTTAGCTCATGGCTGTAAGTTTTTTAGTGACTCTGTGGTGGAAGCTTCCGAGCATTTTTTTAATCTTAAAGCATATTCTCTAACTATATTTTCATGTCTAATAATTAATTTGACCATAAAATGGAAAGAAAATGATCACTTCATGGAATTCTTGACCTGGCTCACATAGTAGAATCAGCTCTACACTTTGACTTCTTAGGGACTGTATGGCGTAAGCTTCCTAGCATTTTTATACTCTAAAACAAGTTCTCCAACTATATTCTCATGTGTAATAACTAATTTGACCATAAAAGTGGCAAGAAAATGCTCACTTCAAGGAGTTCCTGACCTGGCTCACGGAGTAGAATAAGCTCTAAACTGTGATTTCTTAGTGACTCTATGGCGCAAGCTTCCTAGCATTTTTATACTCTGAAAACATGTTCTCCAACTATATTCTCATTTCTAATAACTAATTTTACCATAAAAATGACAAGAAAATGCTCACTTTAAGGAGTTCTTGACCTGGCTCAAGGAGTAGAATCAGCTCTGCACTTTGACTTTTTAGTGACTCTATGATGCAAGATTCCTAGCATTTTTAAACTCTGAAAATATATTGTCCAACTATATTCTCATGCCTAATAACTAATTTGACCATAAAAATAGTAAGAAAATTCTCACTTGAAGGAGTTCTTGACCTGGCTCACAGAGTAGAATCAGTTCTGAACTGTGATTTCTTAGTGACTCTATGGCGCAAGTTTCCTAGCATTTTTATACTATGAAAATATGTTCTCCAACTATAATCTCATGTCTAATAACTAATTTTACCATAAAAATGACAAGAAAATGCTCACTTAAAGGAGTTCTTGACCTGGCTCACGAAGTAGAATCAGCACTGCACGGTGTGTTTTTAGTGACACTGCGGCGCAAGTTTCATAGTAGTTATATGCTCTGAAAACATGTTCTCCAACAATATACTCATGTATAATAACTAATTTGCCCAAAAAATTGAAAGAAAATGCTCACTTCAAGGTGTTCTTGAACTGGCTCACGGAGTAGAATCATCTCTGCACTTTGACTTTTTAGTGACTCATTGATGCAAGCTTCCTAGCATTTTTATACTCTAAAAACATGTTCTCCAACTATATTCTCATGTCTAATAACTAATTTGACCATAAAATGGCAATAAAATGCTCACTTCAAAGAGTTCTTGACTTAACTCACGGCTGTAAGTTTTTAGTGACTCTATGGTGGAAGCTTCCGAATATTTTTTTTTACTCTTAAAGCATATTCTCTAACTATATTTTCATGTCTGATAACTAATTTGATAATAAAAATGGAAAGAAAATGATCACTTCATGGAATCTTGACTTAGCTCACGGCGTAGAATCAGCTCTACACATTGACTTTTTAGTGACTCTATGGCGTAAGCTTCCTAGCATTTTTATACTCTAAAATAAGTTCTCCAACTATATTCTCATGTGTAATTTCTAATTTGACCATAAAAGTGGCAAGAAAATGCTCACTTCAAGGAGTTCTTGACCTGGCTCAAGGAGTAGAATCAGCTCTGCACTTTGACTTTTTAGTGACTCTATGATGCAAGGTTCCTAACATTTTTAAACTCTGAAAATATATTCTCCAACTATATTATCATGCCTAATAACTAATTTGACCATAAAAATGGCATGAAAATTCTCACTTCAAGGAGTTCTTGAACTGGGTCACGGAGTAGAATCATCTCTACACTTTGACTTTTTAGTGACTCTATGATGCAAGCTTCCTAGCATTTTTATACTCTGAAAACCTGTTCTCCAACTATATTCTCATGTCTAATAACTAATTTGACCATAAAATGGCAATAAAATGCTTACTTCAAAGAGTTCTTGACTTAACTCACGGCTTTAAGCTTTTAGTGACTCTGTGGTGGAAGCTTCCGAGCATTTTTTTACTCTTAAAGCATATTATCTAACTATATTTTCATGTCTAATAACTAATTTGACCATAAAATGGAAAGAAAATGATCACTTCATGGAATTCTTGACCAGACCCATGGAGTAGAATCAGCTCTAAACTGTGATTTCTTAGTGACTCTATGGCGTAAGCTTCCTAGCATTTTTATACTCTGAAAACATGTTCTCCAATTACATTCTCATGTCCAATAACTAATTTTACAATAAAAATGACGAGAAAATGCTCACTTCAAGGAGTTCTTGACCTGGCTCAAGGAGTAGAATCAGCTCTGCACTTTGACTTTTTAGTGACTCTATGATGCAAGATTCCTAGCATTTTTAAATTCTGAAAATATATATTCTCTGACTATATTCTCATGCTTAATAACTAATTTGACCATAAAAATGGCAAGAAAATTCTCACTTGAAGGAGTTCTTGACCTGGCTCATGGAGTAGAATCAGCTCTGAACTGTGATTTCTTAGTGACTCTATGGTGCAAGCTTCCTAGCATTTTTATACTCTGAAAAAATGTTCTCCAATTATAATCTCATGTCTAATAACTAATTTTACCATAAAAATGACAAGAAAATGTTCACTTCAAGGAGTTCTTGACCTGGCTCACGAAGTAGAATCAGCTCTGCACGATGTGTTTTTAGTGACTCTGTGGCGCAAATTTCATAGTAGTTATATGCTCTGAAAACATGTTCTCCAACTATATACTCATATATAATAACTAATTTGACCAAAAAAATTGAAAGAAAATGCTCACTTCAAGGAGTTCTTGAACTAGCTCACGGAGTAGAATCATCTCTTTACTTTGACTTTTTAGTGACTCTATGATGGAAGCTTCCTAGCATTTTTATACTATGAAAACATGTTCTCCAACTATATTCTAATGTCTAATAACTAATTCGACCATAAAATGGCAATAAAATGCTCCCTTCAAAGATTTCTTGACTTAACTCACGGCTGTAAGTTTTTAGTGACTCTGTGGTAGAAGCTTCCGAACATTTTTTTACTCTTAAAGCATATTCTCTAACTATATTTTCTTGTCTGATAACTAATTTGACCATAAAAATGGAAAGAAAATGATCACTTCATGGAATTCCTGACCTGGCTCACGGAGTAGAATCAGCTCTACACTTTGACTTTTTAGTGACTTTATGGCGTAAGCTTCCTAGCATTTTTATACTCTAAAATAAGTTCTCCAACTATATTCTCATGTGTAATAACTAATTTGACCATAAAAGTTTCATGAAAATGCTCACTTCAAGGAGTTCTTGACCTGGCTCAAGCAGTAGAATCAGCTCTGCACTTTGACTTTTTAGTGACTCTATGATGCAAGATTCCTAGCATTTTTAAACTCTGAAAATATATTCTCCAACTATATTCTCATGCCTAATAAATAATTTGACCATAAAAATGGCATGAAAATTCTTACTTCAAGGAGTTCTTGAACTGGCTCACGGAGTAGAATCATCTCTGCACTTTGACTTTTTAGTGACTCTATGATGCAAGCTTCCTAGCATTTTTATACTCTGAAAACCTGTTCCCAACTATATTCTCATGTCTAATAACTAATTTGACCATAAAATGGCAATAAAATGCTCACTTCAAAGAGTTCTTGACTTAACTCACGGCTGTAAGTTTTTAGTGACTCTGTGGTGGAAGCTTCCGAGCATTTTTTTATTCTTAAAGCATATTCTGTAACTATTTTCATGTCTAATAACTAATTTGACCATAAAAATGGAAAGAAAATGATCACTTCATGGAATTCTTGACCTGGCTCACGGAGTAGAATCAGCTCTAAACTGTGATTTCTTAGTGACTCTATGGCGCAAGCTTCCTAGCATTTTTATACTCTTGAAAACATGTTCTCCAACTATATTCTCATGTCTAATAACTAATTTTACCTTAAAAATGACAAGAAAATGCTCACTTCAAGGAGTTCTTGACCTGGCTCAAGGAGTAGAATCAGCTCAGCACTTTGATTTTTTAGTGACTCTATGATCAAGATTCCTAGCATTTTTAAAATCTGAAAATATATTCTTATACCTAATAACTAATTTGACCATAAAAATGGCAAGAAAATGCTCACTTCAAGGAGTTCTTGACTTGGCTCACGAAGTAGAATCAGCTCTGCATGGTGTGTTTTTAATGACTCTGTGGTGCAAGTTTCATTATAGTTATATGCTCTGAAAACATGTTCTCCAACTATATACGCATGTATAATAACTAATTTGACCAAAAAAATTGAAAGAAAATGCTCACTTCAAGGTGTTCTTGAACTGGCTCACGGAGTAGAATCATCTCTGCACTTTGACTTTTTAGTGACTCATTGATGCAAGCTTCCTAGCATTTTTATTCTCTAAAAACATGTTCTCCAACTATATTCTCATGTCTAATAACTAATTTGACTATAAAATTGCAATAAAATGCTCACTTCAAAGAGTTCTTGACTTAACTCACGGCTGTAAGTTTTTAGTGACTCTATGGTGGA
This sequence comes from Pogostemon cablin, assembly GCA_023678885.1. Taxonomy (NCBI): domain Eukaryota; kingdom Viridiplantae; phylum Streptophyta; class Magnoliopsida; order Lamiales; family Lamiaceae; genus Pogostemon; species Pogostemon cablin. The sequence goes on along the minus strand of CM042951.1, from coordinate 8,405,431 downwards.
AGCTTCCGAGCATTTTTTTACTCTTAAAGCATATTCTCTAACTATATCTTCATGTCTGATAACTAATTTGATCATAAAAATGGAAAGAAAATGATCACTTCATGGAATTCTTGACTTGGCTCACGGCGTAGAATCAGCTCTACACTTTGACTTTTTAGTGACTCTATGGCGTAAGCTTCCTAGCATTTTTATACTCTAAAATAAGTTCTCCAACTATATTCTCATGTGTAATAACTAATTTGACCATAAAAGTGGCAAGAAAATGCTCACTTCAAGGAGTTCTTGACCTGGCTCAAGGAGCAGAATCAGCTCTGCACTTTGACTTTTTAGTGACTCTATGATGCAAGGTTCTTAGCATTTTTAAACTCTTAAAATATATTCTCCAACTATATTATCATGCCTAATAACTAATTTGACCATAAAAATGGCATGAAAAATCTCACTTCAAGGAGTTCTTGAACTGGCTCACGGAGTAGAATCATATCTGCACTTTGACTTTTTAGTGACTCTATGATGCAAGCTTCCTAGCATTTTTATACTATGAAAACATGTTCTACAACTATATTCTAATGTCTAATAAATAATTTGACCATAAAATGGCAATAAAATGCTCACTTCAAAGAGTTCTTGACTTAACTCATGGCTGTAAGTTTTTAGTGACTCTGTGGTAGAAGCTTCCGAACATTTTTTTACTCTTAAAGCATATTCTCTAACTATATTTTCTTGTCTGATAACTAATTTGACCATAAAAATGGAAAGAAAATGATCACTTCATGGAATTCTTGACCTGGCTGACGGAGTAGAATCAGCTCTACACTTTGACTTTTTAGTGACTCTATGGCGTAAGCTTCCTAGCATTTTTATACTCAAAAATAAGTTCTCCAACTATATTCTCATGTGTAATAACTAATTTGACCATAAAAGTTGCATGAAAATGCTCACTTCAAGGAGTTCTTGACCTGGCTCAAGGAGTAGAATCAGCTCTGCACTTTGACATTTTAGTGACTCTATGATGTAAGATTCTTAGCATTTTTAAACTCTGAAAATATATTCTCCAACTATATTCTCATGCCTAATAACTAATTTGACCATAAAAATGGCATGAAAATTCTCACTTCAAGGAGTTCTTGAACTGGCTCACGGAGTAGAATCATCTCTCCACTTTGACTTTTAAGTGACTCTATGATGCAAGCTTCCTAGCATTTTTATACTCTGAAAACCTGTTCTCCAACTATATTCTCATGTCTAATAACTAATTTGACCATAAAATGGCAATAAAATGCTCACTTCAAAGAGTTCTTGACTTAACTCATGGCTGTAAGTTTTTAGTGACTCTGTGGTAGAAGCTTCCGAACATTTTCTTACTCTTAAAGTATATTCTCTAACTATATTTTCTTGTCTGATAACTAATTTGACCATAAAAATGGAAAGAAAATGATCACTTCATGGAATTCTTGACCTGGCTCACGGAGTAGAATCAGCTCTAAACTGTGATTTCTCAGTGACTCTATGGCGCAAGCTTCCTAGCATTTTTATACTCTTGAAAACATGTTCTCCAACTATATTCTCATGTCTAATAACTAATTTTACCATAAAAATGACAAGAAAATGCTCACTTCAAGGAGTTCTTGACCTGACTCAAGGAGTAGAATCAGCTCAGCACTTTGACTTTTTAGTGACTCAATGATCAAGATTCCTAGCATTTTTAAACTCTAAAAATATATTCTCCAACTATATTCTCATGCCTAATAACTAATTTGACCATAAAAATGGCAAGAAAATTCTCACTTGAAGGAGTTCTTGACCTGTCTCACGGAGTAGAATCAGCTCTGCACTTTGACTTTTTAGTGACTCTATGATGCAAGATTCCTAGCATTTTTAAACTCTGAAAATATATTCTCCAACTATATTCTCATGCCTAATAACTAATTTAACCATAAAAATGGCAAGAAAATGCTCACTTCAAGGAGTTCTTTACTTGGCTCACGAAGTAGAATCAGCTCTGCACAGTGTGTTTTTAATGACTCTGCGGCGCAAGTTTCATTATAGTTATATGCTCTGAAAACATGTTCTCCAACTATATACTCATGTATAATAACTAATTTGACCAAAAAAATTGAAAGAAAATGCTCACTTCAAGGTATTCTTGAACTGGCTCACGGAGTAGAATCATCTCTGCACTTTGACTTTTTAGTGACTCATTGATGCAAGCTTCCTAGCATTTTTATTCTCTAAAAACATGTTCTCCAACTATATTCTCATGTCTAATAACTAATTTGATCATAAAATGGCAATAAAATGGTCACTTCAAAGAGTTCTTGACTTAACTCACGGCTGTAAGCTTTTAGTGACTCTGTGGTGGAAGCTTCTGAGCATTTTTTTACTCTTAAAGCATATTCTCTAACTATATTTTCATGTCTAATAACTAATTTAACCATAAAAATGGAAACAAAATGATCACTTCAAGGAATTCTTGATATGGCTCACGGAGTAGAATCAGCTCTAAACTGTGATTTCTTAGTGACTCTATGGCGCAAGCTTCCTAGCTTTTTTATACTCTGAAAACATATTCTCTAACTATATTCTCATGTCTAATAAATAATTTTACCATAAAAATGACAAGAAAATGCTCACTTCAAGGAGTTCTTGACCTGGCTCAAGGAGTAGAATCAGCTCTGCACTTTGACGTTTTAGTGACTCTATGATGCAAGATTTCTAGCATTTTTAAACTTTGAAAATATATTCTCCAACTATATTCTCATGCCTAATAACTTATTTGACCATAAAAATGGCAAGAAAATTCTCACTTGAAGGAGTTCTTGACCTGGCTTATGGAGTAGAATCAGCTCTGAACTGTGATTTCTTAGTGACTCTATGGCGCAAGCTTCCTAGCATTTTTATACTCTGAAAACATTTTCTCCAACTATAATCTCATGTCTAATAACTAATTTTACAATAAAAATGACAAGAAAATGCTCACTTCAAGGAGTTCTTGACCTGGCTCACGAAGTAGAATCAGCTCTGCACGGTGTGTTTTAGTGACTCTGTGGCGCAAATTTTATAGTAGTTATATGCTCTGAAAACATGTTCTCCAACTATATACTCATGTATAATAACTAATTTGACCAAAAAAATTGAAAGAAAATGCTCACTTCAAGGAGTTCTTGAACTGGTCACGGAGTAGAATCATCTCTGCACTTTGACTTTTTAGTGACTCTATGATGCAAGCTTCCTAGCATTTTTATACTATGAAAACATGTTCTCCAACTATATTCTAATGTCTAATAACTAATTTGACCATAAAATGGCAATAAAATGCTCACTTCAAAGAGTTCTTGACTTAACTCACGGCTGTAAGTTTTTCGTGACTCTGTGGTAGAAGCTTCCGAACATTTTTTTACTCTTAAAGCATATTCTATAACTATATTTTCTTGTCTGATAACTAATTTGACCATAAAAATGGAAAGAAAATGATCACTTCATGGAATTCTTGACCTGGCTCACGGAGTAGAATCAGCTCTACACTTTGACTTTTTAGTGACTCTATGGCGTAAGCTTCCTAGAATTTTTATACTCTAAAATAAGTTCTCCAGCTATATTCTCATGTGTAATAACTAATTTGACCATAAAAGTGGCAAGAAAATGCTCACTTCAAGGAGTTCTTGACCTGGCTCAAGGAGCAGAATCACCTCTGCACTTTGACTTTTTAGTGACTCTATGATGCAAGGTTTCTAGCATTTTTAAACTCTAAAAATATATTCTCCAACTATATTATCATGCCTAATAACTAATTTGACCATAAAAATGACATGAAAAATCTCACTTCAAGGAGTTCTTGAACTGGCTCACGGAGTAGAATCATATCTGCACTTTGACTTTTTAGTGACTCTATGATGCAAGCTTCCTAGCATTTTTATACTATGAAAACATGTTCTACAACTATATTCTAATGTCTAATAAATAATTTGACCATAAAATGGCAATAAAATGCTCACTTCAAAGAGTTCTTGACTTAACTCATGGCTGTAAGTTTTTAGTGACTCTGTGGTAGAAGCTTCCGAACATTTTTTTACTCTTAAAGCATATTCTCTAACTATATTTTCTTGTCTGATAACTAATTTGACCATAAAAATGGAAAGAAAATGATCACTTCATGGAATTCTTGACCTGGCTGACGGAGTAGAATCAGCTCTACACTTTGACTTTTTAGTGACTCTATGGCGTAAGCTTCCTAGCATTTTTATACTCAAAAATAAGTTCTCCAACTATATTCTCATGTGTAATAACTAATTTGACCGTAAAAGTTGCATGAAAATGCTCACTTCAAGGAGTTCTTGACCTGGCTCAAGGAGTAGAATCAGCTCTGCACTTTGACATTTTAGTGACTCTATGATGTAAGATTCTTAGCATTTTTAAACTCTGAAAATATATTCTCCAACTATATTCTCATGCCTAATAACTAATTTGACCATAAAAATGGCATGAAAATTCTCACTTCAAGGAGTTCTTGAACTGGCTCACGGAGTAGAATCATCTCTACACTTTGACTTTTTAGTGACTCTATGATGCAAGCTTCCTAGCATTTTTATACTCTGAAAACCTGTTCTCCAACTATATTCTCATGTCTAATAACTAATTTGACCATAAAATGGCAATAAAATGCTCACTTCAAAGAGTTCTTGACTTAACTCATGGCTGTAAGTTTTTAGTGACTCTGTGGTAGAAGCTTCCGAACATTTTCTTACTCTTAAAGTATATTCTCTAACTATATTTTCTTGTCTGATAACTAATTTGACCATAAAAATGGAAAGAAAATGATCACTTCATGGAATTCTTGACCTGGCTCACGGAGTAGAATCAGCTCTAAACTGTGATTTCTCAGTGACTCTATGGCGCAAGCTTCCTAGCATTTTTATACTCTTGAAAACATGTTCTCCAACTATATTCTCATGTCTAATAACTAATTTTACCATAAAAATGACAAGAAAATGCTCACTTCAAGGAGTTCTTGACCTGGCTCAAGGAGTAGAATCAGCTCAGCACTTTGACTTTTTAGTGACTCAATGATCAAGATTCCTAGCATTTTTAAACTCTGAAAATATATTCTCCAACTATATTCTCATGCCTAATAACTAATTTGACCATAAAAATGGCAAGAAAATTCTCACTTGAAGGAGTTCTTGACCTGTCTCACGGAGTAGAATCAGCTCTGCACTTTGACTTTTTAGTGACTCTATGATGCAAGATTCCTAGCATTTTTAAACTCTGAAAATATATTCTCCAACTATATTCTCATGCCTAATAACTAATTTGACCATAAAAATGGCAAGAAAATGCTCACTTCAAGGAGTTCTTGACTTGGCTCACGAAGTAGAATCAGCTCTGCACAGTGTGTTTTTAATGACTCTGCGGCGCAAGTTTCATTATAGTTATATGCTCTGAAAACATGTTCTCCAACTATATACTCATGTATAATAACTAATTTGACCAAAAAAATTGAAAGAAAATGCTCACTTCAAGGTATTCTTGAACTGGCTCACGGAGTAGAATCATCTCTACACTTTGACTTTTTAGTGACTCATTGATGCAAGCTTCCTAGCATTTTTATTCTCTAAAAACATGTTCTCCAACTATATTCTCATGTCTAATAACTAATTTGATCATAAAATGGCAATAAAATGCTCACTTCAAAGAGTTCTTGACTTAACTCACGGCTGTAAGCTTTTAGTGACTCTGTGGTGGAAGCTTCTGAGCATTTTTTTACTCTTAAAGCATATTATCTAACTATATTTTCATGTCTAATAACTAATTTAACCATAAAAATGGAAACAAAATGATCACTTCATGGAATTCTTGATATGGCTCACGGAGTAGAATCAGCTCTAAACTGTGATTTCTTAGTGACTCTATGGCGCAAGCTTCCTATCATTTTTATACTCTGAAAACATGTTCTCTAACTACATTCTCATGTCTAATAAATAATTTTACCATAAAAATGACAAGAAAATGCTCACTTCAAGGAGTTCTTGACCTGGCTCAAGGAGTAGAATCAGCTCTGCACTTTGACATTTTAGTGACTCTATGATGCAAGATTTCTAGCATTTTTAAACTTTGAAAATATATTCTCCAACTATATTCTCATGCCTAATAACTTATTTGACCATAAATATGGCAAGAAAATTCTCACTTGAAGGAGTTCTTGACCTGGCTTATGGAGTAGAATCAGCTCTGAACTGTGATTTCTTAGTGACTCTATGGCGCAAGCTTCCTAGCATTTTTATACTCTGAAAACATTTTCTCCAACTATAATCTCATGTCTAATAACTAATTTTACCATAAAAATGACAAGAAAATGCTCACTTCAAGGAGTTCTTGACCTGGCTCACGAAGTAGAATCAGCTCTGCACGGTGTGTTTTAGTGACTCTGTGGCGCAAATTTTATAGTAGTTATATGCTCTGAAAACATGTTCTCCAACTATATACTCATGTATAATAACTAATTTGACCAAAAAAATTGAAAGAAAATGCTCACTTCAAGGAGTTCTTGAACTGGTCACGGAGTAGAATCATCTCTGCACTTTGACTTTTTAGTGACTCTATGATGCAAGCTTCCTAGCATTTTTATACTATGAAAACATGTTCTCCAACTATATTCTAATGTCTAATAACTAATTTGACCATAAAATGGCAATAAAATGCTCACTTCAAAGAGTTCTTGACTTAACTCACGGCTGTAAGTTTTTCGTGACTCTGTGGTAGAAGCTTCCGAACATTTTTTTACTCTTAAAGCATATTCTATAACTATATTTTCTTGTCTGATAACTAATTTGACCATAAAAATGGAAAGAAAATGATCACTTCATGGAATTCTTGACCTGGCTCACGGAGTAGAATCAGCTCTACACTTTGACTTTTTAGTGACTATATGGCGTAAGCTTCCTAGCATTTTTATACTCTAAAATAAGTTCTCCAACTATATTCTCATGTGTAATAACTAATTTGACCATAAAAGTGGCAAGAAAATGCTCACTTCAAGGAGTTCTTGACCTGGCTCAAGGAGCAGAATCACCTCTGCACTTTGACTTTTTAGTGACTCTATGATGCAAGGTTTCTAGCATTTTTAAACTCTGAAAATATATTCTCCAACTATATTATCATGCCTAATAACTAATTTGACCATAAAAATGGCATGAAAATTCTCACTTCAAGGAGTTCTTGAACTGGCTCAGGGAGTAGAAACATCTCTGCACTTTGACTTTTTAGTGACTCTATGATGCAAGCTTCCTAGCATTTTTATACTCTAAAAACCTGTTCTCCAACTATATTCTCATGTCTAATAACTAATTTGACCATAAAATGGCAATAAAATGCTCACTTCAAAGAGTTCTTGACTTAACTCACGGCTGTAAGCTTTTAGTGACTCTGTGGTGGAAGCTTCTGAGCATTTTTTTACTCTTAAAGCATATTCTCTAACTATATTTTCATGTCTAATAACTAATTTAACCATAAAAATGGAAACAAAATGATCACTTCATGGAATTCTTGACCTGGCTCACGGAGTAGAATCAACTCTAAACTGTGATTTCTTAGTGACTCTATGGCGCAAGCTTCCTAGCATTTTTATACTCTGAAAACATGTTCTCCAACTACATTCTCATGTCTAATAAATAATTTTACCATAAAAATGACAAAAAAATGCTCACTTCAAGGAGTTCTTGACCTGGCTCAAGGAGTAGAATCAGCTCTGCACTTTGACTTTTTAGTGACTCTATGATGCAAGATTCCTAGCATTTTTAAACTCTGAAAATATATTCTCCAACTATATTCTCATGCCTAATAACTTATTTGACCATAAAAATGGCAAGAAAATTCTCACTTGAAGGAGTTCTTGACCTGGCTCATGGAGTAGAATCAGCTCTGAACTGTGATTTCTTAGTGACTCTATGGCGCAAGCTTCCTAGCATTTTTATACTCTGAAAACATTTTCTCCAACTATAATCTCATGTCTAATAACTAATTTTACCATAAAAATGACAAGAAAATTCTCACTTCAAGGAGTTCTTGACCTGGCTCACGAAGTAGAATCAGCTCTGCACGGTGTGTATTAGTGACTCTGTGGCGCAAATTTCATAGTAGTTATATGCTCTGAAAACATGTTCTCCAACTATATACTCATGTATAATAACTAATTTGACCAAAAAAATTGAAAGAAAATGCTCACTTCAAGGAGTTCTTGAACTGGTCACGGAGTAGAATCATCTCTGCACTTTGACTTTTTAGTGACTCTATGATGCAAGCTTCCTAGCATTTTTATACTATGAAAACATGTTCTCCAACTATATTCTAATGTCTAATAACTAATTTGACCATAAAATGGCAATAAAATGCTCACTTCAAAGAGTTCTTGACTTAACTCACGGCTGTAAGTTTTTCGTGACTCTGTGGTAGAAGCTTCCGAACATTTTTTTACTCTTAAAGCATATTCTATAACTATATTTTCTTGTCTGATAACTAATTTGACCATAAAAATGGAAAGAAAATGATCACTTCATGGAATTCTTGACCTGGCTCACGGAGTAGAATCAGCTCTACACTTTGACTTTTTAGTGACTCTATGGCGTAAGCTTCCTAGCATTTTTATACTCTAAAATAAGTTCTCCAACTATATTCTCATGTGTAATAACTAATTTGACCATAAAAGTGGCAAGAAAATGCTCATTTCAAGGAGTTCTTGACCTGGCTCAAGGAGCAGAATCACCTCTGCACTTTGACTTTTTAGTGACTCTATGATGCAAGGTTTCTAGCATTTTTAAACTCTGAAAATATATTCTCCAACTATATTATCATGCCTAATAACTAATTTGACCATAAAAATGGCATGAAAATTCTCACTTCAAGGAGTTCTTGAACTGGCTCACGGAGTAGAATCATCTCTGCACTTTGACTTTTTAGTGACTCTATGATGCAAGCTTCCTAGCATTTTTATACTCTGAAAACCTGTTCTCCAACTATATTCTCATGTCTAATAACTAATTTGACCATAAAATGGCAATAAAATGCTCACTTCAAAGAGTTCTTGACTTAACTCACGGCTGTAAGCTTTTAGTGACTCTGTGGTGGAAGCTTCTGAGCATTTTTTTACTCTTAAAGCATATTCTCTAACTATATTTTCATGTCTAATAACTAATTTAACCATAAAAATGGAAACAAAATGATCACTTCATGGAATTCTTGACCTGGCTCACGGAGTAGAATCAACTCTAAACTGTGATTTCTTAGTGACTCTATGGCGCAAGCTTCCTAGCATTTTTATACTCTGAAAACATGTTCTCCAACTACATTCTCATGTCTAATAAATAATTTTACCATAAAAATGACAAGAAAATGCTCACTTCAAGGAGTTCTTGACCTGGCTCAAGGAGTAGAATCAGCTCTGCACTTTGACTTTTTAGTGACTCTATGATGCAAGATTCCTAGCATTTTTAAACTCTGAAAATATATTCTCCAACTATATTCTCATGCCTAATAACTTATTTGACCATAAAAATGGCAAGAAAATTCTCACTTGAAGGAGTTCTTGACCTGGCTCATGGAGTAGAATCAGCTCTGAACTGTGATTTCTTAGTGACTCTATGGCGCAAGCTTCCTAGCATTTTTATACTCTGAAAACATTTTCTCCAACTATAATCTCATGTCTAATAACTAATTTTACCATAAAAATGATAAGAAAATGCTCACTTCAAGGAGTTCTTGACCTGGCTCACGAAGTAGAATCAGCTCTGCACGGTGTGTCTTAGTGACTCTGTGGCGCAAATTTCATAGTAGTTATATGCTCTGAAAACATGTTCTCCAACTATATACTCATGTATAATAACTAATTTGACCAAAAAAATTGAAAGAAAATGCTCACTTCAAGGAGTTCTTGAACTGGTCACGGAGTAGAATCATCTCTGCACTTTGACTTTTTAGTGACTCTATGATGCAAGCTTCCTAGCATTTTTATACAATGAAAACATGTTCTCCAACTATATTCTAATGTCTAATAACTAATTTGACCATAAAATGGCAATAAAATGCTCACTTCAAAGAGTTTTTGACTTAACTCACGGCTGTAAGTTTTTAGTGACTCTATGATGCAATATTCCTAGCATTTTTAAACTCTGAAAATATATTCTCCAATTATGTTCTCATGCCTAATAACTAATTTGACCATAAAAATGGCAAGAAAATTCTCACTTGAAGGAGTTCTTGACCTGGCTCGAGTAGAATCAGCTCTGAACTGTGATTTCTTAGTGACTCTATGGCGCAAGCTTCCTAGCATTTTTATACTCTGAAAACATGTTCTCCAACTATAATCTCATGTCTAATAACTAATTTTACCATAAAAATGACAAGAAAATGCTCACTTCAAAGAGTTCTTGACTTAACTCACGGCTGTAAGTTTTTAGTGACTCTGTGGTAGAAGCTTCTGAACATTTTTTTACTCTTAAAGCATATTCTCTAACTATATTTTCTTGTCTGATAACTAATTTGACCATAAAAATGGAAAGAAAATTATCACTTCATGGAATTCTTGCCCTGGCTCACGGAGTAGAATCAGCTCTACACTTTGACTTTTTAGTGACTCTATGGCGTAAGCTTCCTAGCATTTTTATACTCTAAAATAAGTTCTCCAACTATATTCTCATGTGTAATAACTAATTTGACCATAAAAGTTGCATGAAAATGCTCACTTCAAGGAGTTCTTGACCTGGCTCAAGGAGTAGAATCAGCTCTGTACTTTGACTTTTTAGTGACTCTATGATGCAATATTCCTAGCATTTTTAAACTCTGAAAATATATTCTCCAACTATATTCTCATGCCTAATAACTAATTTGACCATAAAAATGGCATGAAAATTCTCACTTCAAGGAGTTCTTGACTTGGCTCACGAAGTAGAATCAGCTCTGCATGGTGTGTTTTTAATGACTCTGTGGTGCAAGTTTCATTATAGTTATATGCTCTGAAAACATGTTCTCCAACTATATACTCATGTATAATAACTAATTTGACCAAAAAAATTGAAAGAAAATGCTCACTTCAAGGTGTTCTTGAACTGACTCACGGAGTAGAATCATCTCTGCACTTTGACTTTTTAGTGACTCTATGATGCAAGCTTCCTAGCATTTTTATACTCTAAAAACCTATTCTCCAACTATATTCTCATGTCTAATAACTAATTTGACCAAAAATGGGAATAAAATGCCCACTTCAAAGAGTTCTTGACTTAACTCACGGCTGTAAGTTTTTAGTGACTCTGTGGTGGTAGCTTCCGAGCATTTTTTTACTCTTAAAGCATATTCTGTAACTATATTTTAATGTCTAATAACTAATTTGACCATAAAAATGGAATGAAAATGATCACTTCATGGAATTCTTGACCTGGCTCACGGAGTAGAATCAGCTCTAAACTGTGATTTCTTAGTGACTCTATGGCGCAAGCTTCCTAGCATTTTTATACTCTGAAAACATGTTCTCCAACTACATTCTCATGTATAATAACTAATTTTACCATAAAATGACAAGAAAATGCTCACTTCAAGGAGTTCTTGACCTGGCTCAAGGAGTAGAATCAGCTCTGCACTTTGACTTTTTAGTGACTCTATGATGCAAGATTCCTAGCATTTTTAAACTCTGAAAATATATTCTCCAACTATATTCTCATGCCTAATAACTAATTTGACCATAAAAATGGCAAGAAAATTCTCACTTGAAGGAGTTCTTGACGTGGCTCACGGAGTAGAATCAGCTCTGAACTGTGATTTCTTAGTGACTCTATGGCGCAAGCTTCCTAGCATTTTTATACTCTGAAAACATGTTCTCCAACTATAATATCATGTCTAATAACTAATTTTACCATAAAAATGACAAGAAAATGCTCACTTCAAGGAGTTCTTGACCTGGCTCACGAAGTAGAATCAGCTCTGCACGGTGTCTTTTTAATGACTCTGTGGCGCAAGTTTCATAGTAGTTATATGCTTTGAAAACATGTTCTCCAACTATATACTCCTGTATAATAATTAATTTGACCAAAAAAATTGAAAGAAAATGCTCACTTCAAGGTGTTCTTGAACTGGCTCACGGAGTAGAATCATCTCTGCACTTTGACTTTTTAGTGACTCATTGATACAAGCTTCCTAGCATTTTTATTCTCTAAAAACATGTTCTCCAACTATATTCTCATGTCTAATAACTAATTTGACCATAAAATGGCAATAAAATGCTCACTTCAAAAAGTTCTTGACTTAACTCATGGCTGTAAGTTTTTAGTGACTCTGTGGTAGAAGCTTCCGAATATTTTTTACTCTTAAAGCATATTCTCTAACTATATTTTCTTTTCTGATGACTAATTTGACCTTAAAAATGGAAAGAAAATGATCACTTCATGGAATTCTTGACCTAGCTCACGGAGTAGAATCAGCTCTACAATTTGACTTTTTAGTGACTCTATGGCGTAAGCTTCCTAGCATTTTTATACTCTATAATAAGTTCTCCAACTATATTCTCATGTGTAATAACTAATCTGACCATAAAAGTTGCATGAAAATGCTCACTTCAAGGAGTTCTTGACCTGGCTCAAGGAGTAGAATCAACTCTGCACTTTGACTTTTTAGTGACTCTTTGATGTAAGATTCCTAGCATTTTTAAAATCTGAAAATATATTCTCCAACTATATTCTCATGCCTAATAACTAATTTGACCATAAAAATGGCCAGAAAATTCTCATTTCAAGGAGTTCTTGAACTGGCTCACGGAGTAGAATCATCTCTGCACTTTGACTTTTTAGTGACTCTATGATGCAAGCTTCCTAGCATTTTTATACTCTGAAAACAAGTTCTCCAACTACATTCTCATGTATAATAACTAATTTTACCATAAAAATGACAAGAAAATGCTCACTTCAAGGAGTTCTTGACCTGGCTCAAGGAGTAGAATCAGCTCTGCACTTTGACTTTTTAGTGACTCTATGATGCAAGATTCCTAGCATTTTTAAAATCTGAAAATATATTCTCCAACTATATTCTCATGCCTAATAACTAATTTGACCATAAAAATGGCAAGAAAATTCTCACTTGAAGGAGTTCTTGACCTGGCTCACGGAGTAGAATCAGCTCTGAACTGTGATTTCTTAGTGACTCTATGGCGCAAGCTTCCTAGCATTTTTATACTCTGAAAACATGTTCTCCAACTATAATATCATGTCTAATAACTAATTTTACCATAAAAATGACAAGAAAATGCTCACTTCAAGGAGTTCTTGACCTGGCTCACGAAGTAGAATCAGCTCTGCATGGTGTGTTTTTAATGACTCTGTGGCGCAAGTTTCATAGTAGTTATATGCTCTGAAAACATGTTCTCCAACTATATACTCATGTATAATAACTAATTTGACCAAACAAATTGAAAGAAAATGCTCACTTCAAGGTGTTCTTGAACTGGCTCACGGAGTAGAATCATCTCTGCACTTTGACTTTTTAGTGACTCATTGATGCAAGCTTCCTAGCATTTCTATTCTCTAAAAACATGTTCTCCAACTATATTCTCATGTCTAATAACTAATTTGACCATAAAATGGCAATAAAATGCTCACTTCAAAAAGTTCTTGACTTAACTCATGGCTGTAAGTTTTTAGTGACTCTGTGGTAGAAGCTTCCGAACATTTTTTACTCTTAAAGCATATTCTCTAACTATATTTTCTTTTCTGATAACTAATTTGACCTTAAAAATGGAAAGAAAATGATCACTTCATGGAATTCTTGACCTAGCTCACGGAGTAGAATCAGCTCTACAATTTGACTTTTTAATGACTCTATGGGGTAAGCTTCCTACCATTTTTATACTCTATAATAAGTTCTCCAACTATATTCTCATGTGTAATAACTAATTTGACCATAAAAGTTGCATGAAAATGCTCACTTCAAGTAGTTCTTGACCTGCTCAAGGAGTAGAATCAACTCTGCACTTTGACTTTTTAGTGACTCTATGATGCAAGATTCCTAGCATTTTTAAAATCTGAAAACCTGTTCTCCAACTATATTCTCATGTGTAATAACTAATTTGACCATAAAATGGCAATAAAATGCTCACTTCAAAGAGTTCTTGACTTAACTCACGACTGTAAGTTTTTAGTGACTCTGTGGTTGAAGCTTCCGAGCATTTTTTTACTCTTAATGCATATTCTCTAACTATATTTTCATGTCTAATAACTAATTTGACCATAAAAATGGAAAGAAAATGATCACTTCATGGAATTCTTGACCTGGCTCACGGAGTAGAATCAGCTTTGAACTGTGATTTCTTAGTGACTCTATGGCGCAAGCTTCCTAGAATTTTTATACTCTGAAAATATGTTCTCCAACTATATTCTCATGTCTAATAACTAATTTGACCATAAAAATGGAAAGAAAATGATCACTTCATGGAATTCTTGACCTGGCTCACGGAGTAGAATCAGCTCTGAACTGTGATTTCTTAGTGACTCTATGGCGCAAGCTTCCTAGAATTTTTATACTCTGAAAACATGTTCTCCAACTATATTCTCATGTCTAATAACTAATTTTACCATAAAAATGACAAGAAAATTCTCACTTCAAGGAGTTCTTGACCTGGCTCAAGGAGTAGAATCAGCTCTGCACTTTGACTTTTTAGTGACTCTATGATGCAAGATTCCTAGCATTTTTAAACTCTGAAAATATATTCTCCAACTATATTCTCATGCCTAATAACTAATTTGACCATAAAAATGGCAAGAAAATTCTCATTTCAAGGAGTTCTTGAACTGGCTCACGGAGTAAAATCATCTTTGCACTTTGACTTTTTAGTGACTCTATGATGCAAGCTTCCTAGCATTTTTATACTCTGAAAACCTGTTCTCCAACTATATTCTCATGTGTAATAACTAATTTGACCATAAAATGGCAATAAAATGCTCACTTCAAAGAGTTCGTGACTTAACTCACGGCTGTAAGTTTTTAGTGACTCTGTGGTGGAAGCTTTCGAGCATTTTTTTACTCTTAATGCATATTCTCTAACTATATTTTCATGTCTAATAACTAATTTGACCATAAAAATGGAAAGAAAATGATCACTTCATGGAATTCTTGACCTGGCTCACGGAGTAGAATCAGCTTTGAACTGTGATTTCTTAGTGACTCTATGGCGCAAGCTTCCTAGAATTTTTATACTATGAAAATATGTTCTCCAACTATATTCTCATGTCTAATAACTAATTTGACCATAAAAATGGAAAGAAAATGATCACTTCATGGAATTCTTGACCTGGCTCACGGAGTAGAATCAGCTCTGAACTGTGATTTCTTAGTGACTCTATGGCGCAAGCTTCCTAGAATTTTTATACTCTGAAAACATGTTCTCCAACTATATTCTCATGTCTAATAACTAATTTTACCATAAAAATGACAAGAAAATTCTCACTTCAAGGAGTTCTTGACCTGGCTCAAGGAGTAGAATCAGCTCTGCACTTTGACTTTTTAGTGACTCTATGATGCAAGATTCCTAGCATTTTTAAACTCTGAAAATATATTCTCCAACTATATTCTCATGCCTAATAACTAATTTGACCATAAAAATGGCATGAAAATTCTCATTTCAAGGAGTTCTAGAACTGGCTCACGGAGTAGAATCATCTTTGCACTTTGACTTTTTAGTGACTCTATGATGCAAGCTTCCTAGCATTTTTATACTCTGAAAACCTGTTCTCCAACTATATTCTCATGTGTAATAACTAATTTGACCATATAATGGCAATAAAATGCTCACTTCAAAGAGTTCGTGACTTAACTCACGGCTGTAAGTTTTTAGTGACTCTGTGGTGGAAGTTTCCGAGCATTTTTTTACTCTTAAAGCATATTCTCTAACTATATTTTCATGTCTAATAACTAATTTGACCATAAAAATGGAAAGAAAATGATCACTTCATGGAATTCTTGACTTGGCTCACGAAGTAGAATCAGCTTTGAACTGTGATTTCTTAGTGACTCTATGGCGCAAGCTTCCAAGAATTTTTATACTCTGAAAACATGTTCTCCAACTATATTCTCATGTCTAATAACTAATTTTACCATAAAAATAACAAGAAAATTCTCACTTCAAGGAGTTCTTGACCTGGCTCAAGGAGTAGAATCAGCTCTGCACTTTGACTTTTTAGTGACTCTATGATGCAAGATTCCTAGCATTTTTAAGCTCTGAAAATATATTCTCCAACTATATTCTCATGCCTAATAACTGATTTGACCATAAAAATGGCAAGAAAATTCTCATTTCAAGGAGTTCTTGAACTGGCTCACGGAGTAGAATCATCTTTGCACTTTGACTTTTTAGTGACTCTATGATGCAAGCTTCCTAGCATTTTTATACTCTGAAAACCTATTCTCCAACTATAATCTCATGTGTAATAACTAATTTGACCATAAAATGGCAATAAAATGCTCACTTCAAAGAGTTCTTGACTTAACTCACGGCTGTAAGTTTTTAGTGACTCTGTGGTGGAAGCTTCCGAGCATTTTTTTACTCTTAAAGCATATTCTCTAACTATATTTTTATGTCTAATAACTAATTTGACCATAAAAATGGAAAGAAAATGGTCTCTTCATGGAATTCTTGACCTGGCTCACGGAGTAGAATCAACTTTGAACTGTGATTTCTTAGTGACTCTATGGCGCAAGCTTCCTAGAATTTTTATACTCTGAAAATATGTTCTCCAACTATATTCTCATGTCTAATAACTAATTTGACCATAAAAATGGAAAGAAAATGATCACTTCATGGAATTCTTGACCTGGCTCACGGAGTAGAATCAGCTCTGAACTGTGATTTCTTAGTGACTCTATGGCGCAAGCTTCCTAGAATTTTTATACTCTGAAAACATGTTCTCCAACTATATTCTCATGTCTAATAACAAATTTTACCATAAAAATGACAAGAAAATTCTCACTTCAAGGAGTTCTTGACCTGGCTCAAGGAGTAGAATCAGTTCTGCACTTTGACTTTTTAGTGACTCTATGATGCAAGATTCATAGCATTTTTAAACTCTGAAAAATATATTCTCCAACTATATTCTCATGCCTAATAACTAATTTGACCATAAAAATGGCAAGAAAATTCTCACTTGAAGGAGTTCTTGACCTGGCTCACGGAGTAGAATCAGCTCTGAACTGTGATTTCTTAGTGACTCTATGGCGCAAGCTTCCTAGCATTTTTATACTCTTAAAACATGTTCTCCAACTATAATCTCATGTCTAATAACTAATTTTACCATAAAAATGACAAGAAAATGCTCACTTCAAGGAGTTCTTGACCTGGCTCACGAAGTAGAATCAGCTCTGCACGGTGTGTTTTTAGTGACTCTGTGGCACAAGTTTCATAGTAGTTATATGCTCTGAAAACATGTTTTCCAACTATATACTCATGTATAATAACTAATTTGACCATAAAAATTGAAAGAAAATGCTCACTTCAAGGTGTTCTTGAACTAGCTCACGGAGTAGAATCATCTCTGCACTTTGACTTTTTAGTGACTCATTGATGCAAGCTTCCTAGCATTTTTATACTCTGAAAACATGTTCTCCAACTATATTCTCATGTCTAATAACTAATTTGACTATAAAATGCTCACTTCAAAGAGTTCATGACATAGCTCATGGCTGTACGTTTTTAGTGACTCTGTGGTGGAAGCTTCCGAGCATTTTTTTACTCTTAATGCATATTCTCTAACTATATTTTCATGTCTAATAACTAATTTGACCATAAAATGGAAAGAAAATGATCACTTCATGGAATTGTTGACTTGGATCACGGAGTAGAATCAGCTCTACACTTTGACTTTTTAGTGACTCTATGGCATAAGCTTCCTAACATTTTTATACTCTAAAACAAGTTCTCCAACTATATTCTCATGTGTAATAACTAATTTGACCATAAAAGTGGCAAGAAATTGCTCACTTCAAGGAGTTCTTGACCTGACTCAAGGAGTAGAATCAGCTCTGCACTTTGACTTTTTAGTGACTCTATGATGCAAGATTCCTAGCATTTTTAAACTCTGAAAATATATTCTCCAACTATATTCTCATGCCTAATAACTAATTTGACCATAAAAATGGCAAGAAAATTCTCACTTCAAGGAGTTCTTGACCTGGCTCACGGAGTAGAATCAGTTCTGAACTGTGATTTCTTAGTGACTCTATGGCGCAAGCTTCCTAGCATTTTTATACTCTGAAAACATGTTCTCCAACTATAATCTCATGTCTAATAACTAATTTTACCATAAAAATGACAAGAAAATGCTCACTTCAAGGAGTTCTTGACCTGGTTCAAGGAGTAGCATCAGCTCTGCACTTTGACTTTTTTGTGACTCTATGATGCAAGATTCCTAGCATTTTTAAACTCTGAAAATATATTCTCCAACTATATTATCATGCCTAATAACTAATTTGACCATAAAAATGGCAAGAAAATTCTCACTTGAAGGAGTTCTTGACCTGGCTCACGGAGTAGAATCAGCTCTGAACTGTGATTTCTTAGTGACTCTATGGCGCAAGCTTCCTAGCATATTTATACTCTTAAAACATGTTCTCCAACTATAATCTCATTTCTAATAACTAATTTTACCATAAAAATGATAAGAAAATTCTCACTTCAAGGAGTTCTCGACCTGGCTCACGAAGTAGAATCAGCTCTGCACGGTGTGTTTTTAGTGACTCTGTGGCACAAGTTTCATAGTAGTTATATGCTCTGAAAACATGTTTTCCAACTATATACTCATGTATAATAACTAATTTGACCATAAAAATTGAAAGAAAATGCTCACTTCAAGTTGTTCTTGAACTAGCTCACGGAGTAGAATCATCTCTGCACTTTGACTTTTTAGGTACTCATTGATGCAAGCTTCCTAGCATTTTTATACTCTGAAAACATGTTCTCCAACTATATTCTCATGTCTAATAACTAATTTGACTATAAAATACTCACTTCAAAGAGTTCATGACTTAGCTCATGGCTGTACGTTTTTAGTGACTCTGTGGTGGAAGCTTCCGAGCATTTTTTTACTCTTAATGCATATTCTCTAACTATATTTTCATGTCTAATAACTAATTTGACCATAAAATGGAAAGAAAATGATCACTTCATGGAATTGTTGACTTGGCTCACGGAGTAGAATCAGCTCTACACTTTGACTTTTTAGTGACTCTATGGCATAAGCTTCCTAACATTTTTATACTCTAAAACAAGTTCTCCAACTATATTCTCATGTGTAATAACTAATTTGACCATAAAAGTGGCAAGAAAATGCTCACTTCAAGGAGTTCTTGACCTGACACAAGGAGTAGAATCAGCTCTGCACTTTGACTTTTTAGTGACTCTATGATGCAAGATTCCTAGCATTTTTAAACTCTGAAAATATATTCTCCAACTATATTCTCATGCCTAATAACTAATTTGACCATAAAAATGGCAAGAAAATTCTCATTTCAAGGAGTTCTTGAACTGGCTCACGGAGTAGAATCATCTTTGCACTTTGACTTTTTAGTGACTCTATGATGCAAGCTTCCTAGCATTTTTATACTCTGAAAACCTGTTCTCCAACTATATTCTCATGTGTAATAACTAATTTGACCATATAATGCAATAAAATGCTCACTTCAAAGAGTTCTTGACTTAACTCACGGCTGTAAGTTTTTAGTGACTCTGTGGTGGAAGCTTCCGAGCATTTTTTTACTCTTAAAGCATATTCTCTAACTATATTTTCATGTCTAATAACTAATTTGACCATAAAAATGGAAAGAAAATGATCACTTCATGGAATTCTTGACTTGGCTCACGGAGTAGAATCAGCTTTGAACTGTGATTTCTTAGTGACTCTATGGCGCAAGCTTCTAAGAATTTTTATACTCTGAAAACATGTTCTCCAACTATATTCTCATGTCTAATAACTAATTTTACCATAAAAATAACAAGAAAATTCTCACTTCAAGGAGTTCTTGACCTGGCTCAAGGAGTAGAATCAGCTCTGCACTTTGACTTTTTAGTGACTCTATGATGCAAGATTCCTAGCATTTTTAAACTCTGAAAATATATTCTCCAACTATATTCTCATGCCTAATAACTAATTTGACCATAAAAATGGCAAGAAAATTCTCATTTCAAGGAGTTCTTGAACTGGCTCACGGAGTAGAATCATCTTTGCACTTTGACTTTTTAGTGACTCTATGATGCAAGCTTCCTAGCATTTTTATACTCTGAAAACCTGTTCTCCAACTATATTCTCATGTGTAATGACTAATTTGACCATAAAATGGCAATAAAATGCTCACTTCAAAGAGTTCTTGACTTAACTCACGGCTGTAAGTTTTTAGTGACTCTGTGGTGGAAGCTTCCGAGCATTTTTTTACTCTTAAAGCATATTCTCTAACTATATTTTCATGTCTAATAACTAATTTGACCATAAAAATGGAAAGAAAATGATCACTTCATGGAATTCTTGACCTGGCTCACGGAGTAGAATCAACTTTGAACTGTGATTTCTTAGTGACTCTATGGCGCAAGCTTCCTAGAATTTTTATACTCTGAAAATATGTTCTCCAACTATATTCTCATGTCTAATAACTAATTTGACCATAAAAATGGAAAGAAAATGATCACTTCATGGAATTCTTGACCTGGCTCACGGAGTAGAATCAGCTCTGAACTGTGATTTCTTAGTGACTCTATGGCGCAAGCTTCCTAGAATTTTTATACTCTGAAAACATGTTCTCCAACTATATTCTCATGTCTAATAACTAATTTTACCATAAAAATGACAAGAAAATTCTCACTTCAAGGAGTTCTTGACCTGGCTCAAGGAGTAGAATCAGCTCTGCACTTTGACTTTTTAGTGACTCTATGATGCAAGATTCCTAGCATTTTTAAACTCTGAAAATATATTCTCCAACTATATTCTCATGCCTAATAACTAATTTGACCATAAAAATGGCAAGAAAATTCTCACTTGAAGGAGTTCTTGACCTGGCTCACGGAGTAGAATCAGCTCTGAACTGTTATTTCTTAGTGACTCTATGGTGCAAGCTTCCTAGCATTTTTATACTCTTAAAACATGTTCTCCAACTATAATCTCATGTCTAATAACTAATTTTACCATAAAAATGCTCACTTCAAGGAGTTCTTGACCTGGCTCACGAAGTAGAATCAGCTCTGTACGGTGTGTTTTTAGTGACTCTGTGGCACAAGTTTCATAGTAGTTATATGCTCTGAAAACATGTTTTCCAACTATATACTCATGTATAATAACTAATTTGACCATAAAAATTGAAAGAAAATGCTCACTTCAAGGTGTTCTTGAACTAGCTCACGGAGTAGAATCATCTCTGCACTTTGACTTTTTAGTGACTCATTGATGCAAGCTTCCTAGCATTTTTATACTCTGAAAACATGTTCTCCAACTATATTCTCATGTCTAATAACTAATTTGACTATAAAATGCTCACTTCAAAGAGTTCATGACTTAGCCCATGGCTGTACGTTTTTAGTGACTCTGTGGTGGAAGCTTCCGAGCATTTTTTTACTCTTAATGCATATTCTCTAACTATATTTTCATGTCTAATAACTAATTTGACCATAAAATGGAAAGAAAATGATCACTTCATGGAATTGTTGACTTGGCTCACGGAGTAGAATCAGCTCTACACTTTGACTTTTTAGTGACTCTATGGCATAAGCTTCCTAACATTTTTATACTCTAAAACAAGTTCTCCAACTATATTCTCATGTGTAATAACTAATTTGACCATAAAAGTGGCAAGAAAATGCTCACTTCAAGGAGTTCTTGACCTGACTCAAGGAGTAGAATCAGCTCTGCACTTTGACTTTTTAGTGACTCTATGATGCAAGATTCCTAGCATTTTTAAACTCTGAAAATATATTCTCCAACTATATTCTCATGCCTAATAACTAATTTGACCATAAAAATGGCAAGAAAATTCTCACTTCAAGGAGTTCTTGACCTGGCTCACGGAGTAGAATCAGTTCTGAACTGTGATTTCTTAGTGACTCTATGGCGCAAGCTTCCTAGCATTTTTATACTCTGAAAACATGTTCTCCAACTATAATCTCATGTCTAATAAGTAATTTTACCATAAAAATGACAAGAAAATGCTCACTTCAAGGAGTTCTTGACCTGGTTCAAGGAGTAGCATCAGCTCTGCACTTTGACTTTTTAGTGACTCTATGATGCAAGATTCCTAGCATTTTTAAACTCTGAAAATATATTCTCCAACTATATTCTCATGCCTAATAACTAATTTGACCATAAAAATGACAAGAAAATTCTCACTTGAAGGAGTTATTGACCTGGCTCACGGAGTAGAATCAGTTCTGAACTGTGATTTCTTAGTGACTCTATGGCACAAGCTTCCTAGCATTTTTATACTCTGAAAACATGTTCTCCAACTATAATCTCATGTCTAATAACTAATTTTACCATAAAAATGACAAGAAAATGCTCACTTCAAGGAGTTCTTGACCTGGCTCACGAAATAGAATCAGCTCTGCACGGTGTGTTTTTAGTGACTCTGTGGCGCATGTTTCATAGTAGTTATTTGCTCTGAAAAGATGTTCTCCAACTAGATACTCATGTATAATAACTAATTTGACCAAAAAAATTTAAAGAAAATGCTCACTTCAAGGTGTTCTTGAACTGGCTCACGGAGTAGAATCATCTCTGCACTTTGACTTTTTAGTGGCTCATTGATGCAAGCTTCCTAGCATTTTTATACTCTTAAAACATGTTCTCCAACTATAGACCTATCAATCTATGCAATTTTCTGTTCAAAATCTTCACAAAAATTTTGGCAATGAGGCTGGGACCTCTTCTTCACAAATATCTTGGAGTTTATCAGTTTCGCTTCATACCTCATAGAAACATTCATCACAACATTGCTGTTGCATCTGAATGTTTCAACTGTCTTGATTCCTCCACCCTTGGGAACATGGCTTTCAAAATTGACATTCGTCAGGATTTTAATACTTTGCGATGGGATTTCATATTGGAAATCCTTCGTCGCATGGGATTTTCGGAAGATTTTATTGTTGGATTGTATACTAAAAGTCTAGCTTTAGTATGAACAATGTCATAACAATATTTGAAATGAGAATCATTGATCAAATGATTGCATCTTATAATTTATTTTATATGCATGATGCAGTTGTCCATTTACTTTATATTGTATATAATATGTTATGCGACAACACGCAGAAGATCATATTATCGGTTTCCTTATAAAGTATAAACAGATGCTCACAACTGAGATAGACGGGGACTCTCTATCGGTATGGTTGTAGTGTGGTTTGGTATTAGCTTGCCTTGGCTATAGAATCACATTAGTGCACTTATGTGTATTGAGTAGGACCGCTTGAGGTCGTTCTTCTTATACTGACTATATAGTAGAACTTGATCTCTATTATTATGGAAGTTTGTGCTCTTAATCCCTATACGATAACCTCGACATGTAGAGCAGTATGTATTTCTTTGATTCATCAATGGGTGAGATTTATAAGTATTAAATCAACAAACTCGGTGAGTTGGGAAGTAGTGCTGTATCTATGGTGTGCTGTTGATTGTAGAAGGAATCCATGTCCGTCATAGGTTGATGATGTCCCCTTGAGGAGCTCATAAGGTTTATCATGTAAATCTTGCAAGTAGATTAATTTCCGGCATGATAATAAGGTTGAGTGGTACTACTCTCGGATGAGATATTAATTAATTTGAGTTGTCAGTAACTTAATTAATTAATGGACATTGTATATCTTAAACATGGGGAGACTATCGGGCTTATAATAAGAAGGAGCCCAGAACATAATTTTGGGATTGGACGGGTAGTGCAGTAATAATATTTTAGTGGACTATATTATTATTATTGGATTTAATTAAAAGCTTTGGGCTAAGCTTTGTTAATTAAATTCAATTGAGGCCCAACCCAATTTCTCCTCCTGGTCCCTGCTGTAGCCCAGTATATAAGTGAACTCAGCTTCCTGGAACCCTGATAATTCTTGCGCCTCTTTTGGTGTGAGAAGGGAAAGAAGCAGATTGAGAGATCCTGCAGACTGTTGCCCACACAACAGCAGGATCACACTTGGGACATACAGTAGAAGATCAGAGGTAGTTCTCTACCGATCATCCTCTACATCAACCCAGAAGTACGGTAAACATTATTTTTGCTTCCGCTGATTTGTTTGCCTGTTCATCCTAACGGATCACATTGAACCGCACGATCCAATTGCCAACAAATGGTATCAGAGCTTTGGTTTTGGGGTGAAATGTGAGTCTTTAGGTGGGTTGTGATTATATGATTATATGATTTAATCTTGATTCAATCACATATTTTTTTGAGCTTTTCGTGTGTTTCTTATCTTGACGGAAAAGCTGTGTGTTTGGGATTTTATATGTGTCAATTATTGATGTAATTGTGTGTGATTATTTTGAATGATAATACTGGTCAAACACATAATCCAAATCCATCATCTATTGATACACAATCCTTATGCTAACCATTCACGCCGTATCACACGTTGATCAATGGCGACAACCTACGAAAAACTGGACCAAACGGTTGGCAGCGGGCGGTGAGTAATTGAACGGCGATTGGCGCGGCTGACAGGATTTCCAGATGAGTTCACTGGCATTCCGGGCAAGACCTAGGGAGGTTCTGATCGGGCTTGTTAAACTTATCGGAGCAGGATTTGGTTGACTTCTTCTGCCGATCAAGTCCTGCAGATTCTGGGACGGGCCTGAAGGGCTTCTGGTCAGAGTCAAAGGCAGTTTTTGGTGGGTCGACGGGATGATTTGATGAAGCTGCCGGCATGACTGGGATATTTTTAGTGCTCGTGACTTGCCGTCGACAGCAGCGGTAATGCCAGTCGTTGGCGGCAGCACTGAAGGGCAGTGGGCAGTGGTTACAGGCGCTGGAAAGGAAGGTCGTGGCTGGGCCTCCCTTGCTGTGGCTGGCGGGCGCTGCTGGAAGGTCTTGGCTGCGGAGAGTACACGGCAGTGGGCTGACGGATCGACTCTGGTCTGGGCCGTGGAATCACGGTCAACGCGACCGCCGGAAGCGTCAGGCCAGAAAGGTGTCGTGGTAGGCGGACGATGCTAGGGGGACTGTGTACTAGGTCTGCTGATGCCG
Organism: Pogostemon cablin; assembly: GCA_023678885.1. Classification (NCBI taxonomy): domain Eukaryota; kingdom Viridiplantae; phylum Streptophyta; class Magnoliopsida; order Lamiales; family Lamiaceae; genus Pogostemon; species Pogostemon cablin. Next base: position 8,380,201 of record CM042951.1, on the reverse strand, counting down.
GCGACGCCCTGGGGCTGACGGTACATTTTCGGTAGGCTGAGGCACGACTGCCATGAGCAGCAGTCGCCTTCGTTGAAGTTCGGCGCTGGGAATTCTAGCCGCAGGTTCAAACGTGTGGTTGCGGCTGTGAGAAGGTGTTCAGGGCAGCATTTCAAGGGCCCAATTTCTTGGTTTTGGGCTTCCTTGATGGGCTGTGGATTTAGGCTCCCCCTTTGGACTGATTCAATTTGGTTTTGGGCTGGATTTAAATGCCCAATTTTAATTGAAACCTTAAGGGCTACTCATTATTTTTAATTTGGTTTTGGGCTATTGGGCCCAATTTTAATTAAATGGTAATGGGCTGTTGGAACTTAAATCCTAATTTTAATTAATTGTGGGTAATGGGCCAAGCATGATTAATTAATTTTATTAATGGACTTTTTGTGCTAGTGGGCTTGGTGGACTTAATTTGATTTTGGGCTAAGATTATGGGCCATGGATAATGGACTTGATTAATTATTTAATCTGCTGCTTATTTTGTGCTTATTTGTTGCTCTTGGGCCCAAATTGATTGATCCACCATTTAAGCAATTAATTATGATATATAACTGATTTAATAGTTTTAACTTGACAATTAATTGTTATATATGTAAGGCATGTTCTATGTGATTTACTTATTTAAATTGCTGTTAATAGAAGCATGTCTTTGTTGTATATTTTATTCTGGAATATTATATGCATGTTAAAACCTTCGGTAATTAAATAACTAAGTGGGAGAGGGGATTGGTAATAAATTCCCGCGGCCTCCATTATTGGTTTGTTAAGCAATGTGAATAGACTTGCGCGTCGGCATTAGAGCCTTCCTCCCCATCGGATGAGTTTATTCATGGATTGCAGGAACAGACTTCATTAAATAATTACGTTTGTAATGTGATGCATATGAACTTGCGCGTTGGCTTAGACCTTCCTCCCAATCGGATGAGTTTATATGCAGTTCACTGGTACAAACTTGTAATTGATGACTGTAGGAAGTTATCCGAGCGCGTGTGTACTTCTCCATCTGTAAGGCACATAAGCTTGGGCCGCGGACTTGGGGTCAAATAATGGTGTACACTTAGATGTAAATAATAAGTATCCTCCCATCGGAGTCACTGCTTTTATTTGCATGGGTAAAGAGGAATTGACTATTAATTATTTTGTCATAAAGTTAGGTTGACAAATGAAATTAATGGGTAAAACCTTCTCTTGTAAATGTTCGGGTTTGTAAACGTCCACACTATCGTGGCTTGCAGACTCACGGTGCTTGAGATGTCGGTGAATTTTATTTTATATTGTTTTGAGGGAATCAATATAAAAGAATAAAATTCAAAGATTTGATCGGTAAATTTATTTGTGATTCTCTGAATTTCGAATGGTTTTATTTCACTAATTGTTAACTAAAAGACATTATATTTACTTATCCAAATTAGATGATTAGAAAAGAATCTTGGTTTTGAAAATTACTACTTAAGAAAATACATGTGTATTCTCACAAAGGACGTCTCATGATGCCTATTAAAGTCTCTAGTGAAGAGATGAGAGGTTCATAGAAATATGATGATCTCATTTAACTCTTCGGATACTTGAGTAAATTAAAAAGGCAGAAGATCATGGTTGAATTGATGAATGAATTGGAAAAGCTTGGAATAGAAATTGAAAGGAAAACCTAAATCAATTTATTCTTCACAATTTGCCTGGATGTTTTGAGCAAGTTCTACCTGAAATACGAGAGGTTGTATATGGTGGGAAACTTCTAACAAAACATGTGGCAAAAGAAAGCCATTTTTCATCATGATGTGAACAAGTTTAATATCTTATTTACTAATGGTTTAAACATGATTAGTGATGGCATCTACTGACACAAAGTATGTAGATACTGGAATCACTAAATGTTTATCACTGAGTAAGGATAAGATTGTTAATAACATGGGTAAAACTACAAAGATAGTGGCTATTGCAGTGGGAGTTGTTTATTTATCTCATGATAAAAATAAACGATTGATTATGAGAAATTGTCTTTACATACGTTTCATAGAAAGAATTTAATTTCGGTTTCTATGCATTAACGGATGGATACTTCATTTCATTTAAATGACATGGTCATAGTAATGAGGAATGAGGCTATAATCCATTAAAGTACGTTGGTGGATAAAAAGTATACTCTTGAATCATGTACATCCCACAGATGCAATAAATAGTAATTAAATAATGCATCTTCTAATATTAGTAAGAGAAAGGAACCTTCGGAAATGAACTAAACATACATTTGGCGTCTGTGACTAATTCATTTTACTTGAGTAGGATTCAAAAGTTGATAGCCAATAGACCGTAAGGTTTATCTGAAGTGAAAACTATCGGACTTGCGAGTCTTACTTGGAAATAAAAATGATTAACTGTCTTTTCAAGGTTGTGGGGTGTAGAGCCAAAGATATATATGTTGGAATTAGTTCATTCTGATTCAAGCGAACCTAATATTATCCAGGCGAGAGGTGGTTATGAATATTCGAAGATTATTCTGGAAACCAATATATTTATATGATGCACTGCATGTCTAAGTTCTTTGATTAATTCAAGAATTGTAAGGCTGGTACAGTGAAGCGTCATGGAAAATATATTAAGTCATTACGATTCAATCATGATGGCAAATAACTCTTGGGATAGTTAGGAGCTATTAATCAGAAGTTGAGATTAAATCTCAAGTGGTCTACACCGGGCGAGCCCCAGCTGAATGGTGTGGTGGGTAGAAGGTATAAGGCTCTTATGGTAATGATTAGATAGATGATGAATTATTTGGAATAATTAAATTCATTTTATGGATATGCCCTAGATACAGTAATTCGTGAAACGTTTGTCTGTATATGGGATATCCTAGAAAAATGGAGGGTGATTTATTTAGTCCAAAAGATCGAAGGATAATTGTTAACTCAATAACTAGATTTTTGGAAAAGGACTATGTAATAAATCACAAGCCCATGTATAAGTTGTTCTAAAGGAAGTGAGAGGAAAACACGAAGTAAAAGTACCAAGTGTACAAGAGGATATGCCACAAGGTAAACTGCAACGCGTGTCGCGTCTGATACACAATTACATGTAGTGCCTTGTCGTAGTGGGAGGGTTGTATGACAACCCAAAATATATGTTTCGGGAGAGTCGTGAGACTTGATCCCTAGTGAACATGGTATTATCCCACCGATACGACGTAGCACTACAAGATAAAAATGCGGAATCTTAGTAAGTTGCAATGAATGTTGAAATAGAATCTACGGATTCTAAATTAAGTTTGGGAACTTGAATGATCACTAAATGGTATAAAAGCCATTGCAAGTGGTCAAGGGAAATAAAAGAGGATCATACGGAAAGGTGAAAATCTTGGAAGCAAAGCTAGTTGTGAAAAGATGTACTCAGAAAGAAATGGTTCGATTATGAGGAAACATGTTCCCTGGTAGCTATGCTTATGTTGATCCAGATTCTTTTATTTATTGTTGCTCATATTGAATTATGAGGAACAACAAATAGATGTCAAGACAGCTTTCCTGATTGGAAGTCTTGAGGAAAACATCTATGTGAAGCAACCAGAGTAATTCATTGCAAAGTACTAATAGCATTTTGATAGTAAGCTTAAAATTGTCCAGCAATGGACTAAAGCAAGCTTTAAGATCGTGAAGCATCTGTTTTGATTAGGTAATCCAGTGGCATGGATTTAAATCAATGAGCGGATGAGTCTTGTGTATTGTAAAGATTGACGGAAACATGGTGGTATTTCTTGGACTATATGTAGATAGTATCTTGCTCATTGGAGACAATGAAAGAGTATTATCGGGCGTATGGGTATGGTAAATAAAGCGGTAGAGATGAAGGACTTAAGAAAGGCAAAATATATCCTTTTGATTACGGTAATACGGATCACAAGATAGGATATTATGCTTATCTCAAGTTTCATAAAATGATACAGTCCATACTCGTTTAGCATGTAAATTTATCTAAGTGAATGTGTCTTTGAGACACAAGAAGAAGATAAAGAGGATGAAAGCAGTTCCTTATGCTTTGGCGAATACGGAAGCTCAATCTAAGGAATGCTATGAACGATGTTGGATATCTGTTTTGCTGAATGCATGAACAGTGGGTATCAACGTAACCAAGAACAAGAATGATGAACTGTGGTAAGACATTTATAAAGTGCCTGAGAAGGACTGGAAATTATATGTGGACTTACTGGATAGATTCACTGCTTCTTGTGGATTACGTAGATTCAGATTTTATAGTCAGATTGGACGGCAGTAAATTCACCTCAAAGGTTATGTGTTTAATCTTAGGAAGTAAATTGAATTTAATTAACCAAGCTTAGCCCAAAGCTTTTAATTAAATCCAATAACAATAATATAGTCCACTAAAATATTATTACTGCACTACCCGTCCAATCCCAAAATTATGTTCTGGGCTCCTTCTTATTATAAGCCCGATAGTCTCCCCATGTTTAAGATATACAATGTCCATTAATTAATTAAGTTACTGACAACTCAAATTAATTAATATCTCATCCGAGAGTAGTACCACTCAACCTTATTATCATGCCGGAAATTAATCCACTTGCAAGATTTACATGATAAGCCTTATGAGCTCCTCAAGGGGACATCATCAACCTATGACGGACATGGATTCCTTCTACAATCAACAACACACCATAGATACAGCACTACTTCCCAACTCACCGAGTTTGTTGATTTAATACTTATAAATCTCACCCATTGATGAATCAAAGAAATACATACTGCCCTACGTGTCGAGGTTATTGTATAGGGATTAAGAGCACGAACTTCCATAATAACAGAGATCAAGTTCTACTATATAGTCAGTATAAGAAGAACGATCTCAGGCGGTCCTGCTCAATACACACAAGTGCACTAATGTGATTCTATAGCCAAGACAAGCTAATACCAAACCGCACTACAACCATACTGATAGAGAGTCCCCGTCTATCTCAGTTGTGAGCATCTGTTTATACTTTATAAGGAAACCGATAATATGATCTTCTGCGTGTTGTCGCACAACATATTATCTACAGTATAAAGTAAATGGACTATTGCATCATGCATATAAAATAATTTAAAAGATGCAATCATTTGATCATATGATTCTCATTTCAAATATTGTTATGACATTGTTCATACTAAAGCTAGACTTTTAGTATACAATCCAACAATCTCCCACTTATATTAAAAGACTATGCTTTCATGTCTTCTGCCATACATCTGATTCCTACTCCCACTTACGCGACCATTAAAAGCTCTCGCCTTAAGGTCCTTGTAAATGATTTACTAGGTCATCATCCGATGCAATCTAGGCGACAACAACCTACCCCTCATCATACTATTTCTCGTAATAGGTGGTACTCGCGCTCCATGTGTTTAATTGCCTTATGGACTTGTGATTTCTTCAAGTTTGCAACAGCACCAATATCATCAATGTAAATTGTGATTACCTTGGGCAAACTTAGAAACACATCAAAGTCCATCATGAAGTCTCTAGAGTCATATAGATACTTTGGCTGCCTCATAGGCTCCAATTTATCATCTTTCCATGATGGAGTCCGGAGTTTGAAATATATTTCTATATAACACTCCTCCACATTATGACTCTACTTCCTAAGATTAAACACATAACCTTTGAGGTGAATTTACTGCCGTCAATCTGACAAAAAAATCTGAATCTTCGTAATCCACAAGAAGCAGTGAATCTATCCAGTAAGTCCACATATAATTTCCAGTACTTCTCAGGCACTTTATATATGTCTTACTACAGTTCATCATTCTTGTTCCGGCTTATGTTGATACCTTCTGTTCATGCGTTCAGCAAAACAGATATCCAACTTCGTTCATAGCATTCTTTAAATTAAGCTTCCTTATTCACCGAAGCATAAGGAACCGCTTTCATCTACTTTATCTTCTTTTTGTGTCTCAAAGACACGTTTACTTAGATAAATTCAAATGTTAAACGAGTGTGGACTGTATCATTTTATGAAACTTGAGATAAGCATAACATCCTTTCTTGTGATCCGTATTACCGTGATCAAAAGGATATATTTTGCCTTTCTTAAGTCCTTCATCTATACCGCTTTATTTACCATACCCATACGCCCGATAATACTCTTTCATTGTTTCCAATGAGCAAGATACTATCTACATATAGTCCAAGAAATACCACCATGTTTCCGTCACTCTTTACAATACACAAGACTCATCCGCTCATTGATTTAAATCCATGCCACTGGATTACCTAATCAAAACAGATGCTTCACGATCTTAAAGCTTGCTTTAGTCCATCGCTGGAAACTTTTAAGCTTACTATCAAAATGCTATTAGTACTTTGCAATGAATCACTCTGGTTGCTTCACATAGATGTTTTCCTCAAGACTTCCAATCAGGAAAGCTGTCTTTGACATCTATTTGCTGTTCCTCATAGTTCAATATGAGCAGCAATACATAAAAGAATCCGGATCAACTTAAGCATAGCTACCAGCGAACATATTTTCTCATAATCGAACCATTTCTTTCTGAGTACACTTTTTCGCAACAAGCTTTGCTTCCAAGGTTTTCACCTTTCCATATGATCCTCTTTTATTTCCTTTGACCACTTGCAATGGCTTTTACACCATTTTAGTGATCTTTCAAGCTCCAGACTTAATTTAGAATTCGTAGATTCTATTTCAACATTCATTGCAACTTACTAAGATTCCGCATTTTCATCTTGTAGTGCTACGTCGTATCCATGAGATAATACCATGTTCACTAGGGATCAAGTCTTACGACTCTCCCAAAACATATATTTATGGGTTGTCATACAACCCTCCCACTACGACAAGGCACTACATGTAATTGTGTATCAGACGTGACACGCGTTGCAGTTTACCTTGTGGTATATCCTCTTGTACACTTGGTACTTATACTTTAGTGTTTTCCTCTCACTTCCTTTAGAACAACTTATACATGGGTTTGTGATTTATTACATAGTCCTTTTCCAAAAATCTAGTTATTGAGTTAACAATTATCCTTCGATCTTTTGGACTAAATAAATCACCCTCCATTTTTTTAGGATATCCCATATAGAGACAAACGTTTCACGAATTACTGTATCTAGGGCATATCCATAAAATGAATTTAATTATTCCAAATAATTCATCATCTATCTAATCATAACTATAAGAGCCTAATACCTTCTACCCACCACACCATTCAGCTGGGGCATGCCCGGTGCAGTCTACTTGAGATTTTAATCTCAACTTCTGATTATTAGTTCCTAACTATCCTAAGAGGTTTTCATCATCACGATTGGATCGTAATGATATGATATATTTTCCATGACACTCACTGTACCAGCCTTACAATTCTTGAATTAATCCAAGAACTTAGACATGCAGTGCATCATATAAATATATTGGTTTCCAGAATAATCTTCGAATATTCATAACCACCTCTCGCCTGGATAATATTAGGTTCACTTGAATCAGAATGAACTAATTCCAACATATATATCTTTGGCTCTACACCCCACAACCTTGAAAAGGCAGTTAATCATTTTTACTTCCAAGCAAGACTCGCAAGTCCGATAGTTTCCACTTCAGATAAACCTTACGGTCTATCGGCTATCAACTTTTGAATCCTACTCAAGTAAAATGAATTAGTCATAGACGCCAAATGTATGTTTAGTTCATTTCCGAAGGTTCCTTTCTCTTACTAATATTAGAAGATGCATTATTTAATTACTATTTATTGCATCTGTGGGATGTACATGATTCAAGAGTATACTTTTTATCCACCAACGTACTTTAACGGATTATAGTCTCATTCCTCATTACTATGACCATGTCATTTAAATGAAATGAAGTATCCATCCGTTAATGCATAGAAACCGAAATTAAATTCTTTCTATGAAACGTACGTAAAGACAATTTCTCATAATCTATCGTTTATTCTTATCATGAGATAAATAAACAACTCCCACTGTAATAGCCACTACCTTTGTAGTTTTACCCATGTTATTAACAATCTTATCCTTACTCAGTGATAAACATTTAGTAATTCCAGTATCTATATATTTCGTGTCAGTAGATGCCATCACTAATCATGTTTAAACCATTAGTAAATAAGATATTAAACTTGTTCACATCATGATGAAAAATGGCTTTCTTTTGCCACATGTTTTGTTAGAAGTTTCCCACCATATACAACCTCTTGTATTTCAGGTAGAACTTGCTCAAAACATCCAGGCAAATTGTGAAGAATAAATTGATTTAGGTTTCCCTTTCAATTTCTATTCCAAGCTTTTCCAATTCATTCATCAATTCAACCATGATCGTCTGCCTTTTAATTTACTCAAGTATCCGAAGAGTTACATGAGATCATCATATTTCTATGAACCTCTCATCTCTTCACTAGAGACTTTAATAGGCATCATGAGACGTCCTTTGTGAGAATACACATGTATTTTCTTAAGCAGTAATTTTCAAATACAAGATTCTTTTCCAATCATCTAATTTGGACAAGTAAATATAATTTCTTTTAGTTAATAATTAGTGAAATAAAACCATTCGAAATTCAGAGAATCACAAATAAATATTCCGATCAAATCTTCGAATTTTATCCTTTTATATTGATTCCCTCAAAACAATATAAAAATAAAATTCACCGACATCTCAAGCATAGTGAGTCTGCAAGCCACGTTAGGGTGGACGTTTACAAACCCGAACATTTACAAGAGAAGGTTTTACCCATTAATTTCATTTGTCAACCTAACTTTATGACAAAATAATTAATAGTCGGTTCCTCTTTAGCCATGCAAATAATAGCAGTGACTCCATTAGGGAGAATACTAATTATTCACATCTAAGTGTACACCATTATTTGATCCCAAGTCCGCTGCCCAAGCTTATGTGCCTTACTGTTAGAAAAGTACACACGCGCTCAGATAACTTTCTACAACCATCAATTATATAAGTTTGTACTAGTGAACCGCATATAAGCTCATCTGTTAGGGAGGAAGGCACTATAGCCAACGCGCAAGTCCATATGCATCACATTACAAACAATAATTATTTAAAGAAGTTTGTACCAGTGATCCGTGAATAAACTCATCCGTTAGGGAGGAAGGCTCTATTGCCAAAGCGCAAGTTTACTCACATCACTTACAAACCAATAATGGAGGCCGCGGGAATTAATTATCAATCCCCTCTCCCACTTAGTTATTTAATACCGAGGGTTTGAACATGCAAATAATATTCCAGAATAAAATATACAGCTTAGACATGCTTCTATTAACAGCAATTTAAATAAATAAATCACATAGAACATGCCTTTCATATATAACAATTAATTGTCAAGTTAAAACAATTAACTCAGTTATATATCATAATTAATTGTATAATATGTTGGATCAATTAAATGGGCCCTAGAGCATCAAATAAGCACAAAATGAGCAGCAGATTAATTAATTAATCAAGCCCATTATCCATGACCCATATACTCAGCCCAAAAATAAATTAAATCCACCAAGCCCACTAGCACAAAAAGTCCATTAATAAAATTAATTAATCATGCTTGGCCCATTACCCACAATTAATTAAATTCAGCATTAAAAAATGGCTCAGCAGCCCATTACCATTTAATTAAAATTTGGGCCCAACAGCCCAAAAAAAAACAAATTAAAAAATGGGCAGCCTATATTAATTACTGAATTGGGCCCTATAATTAAACCATCAGCCCATGAACTAGAGAATCAAGCCCAAATACACTATAATTAAAATAGGGCCCAGCAGCCCAATATCCTTTTGATTAAAATTTTGGGCCCAAATCCCAGCCCATTAACCAATTAAAAACAAGGCCCAAAGGGGCAACCCATAAACAACTATTGCCCTAAAACAGCCGCCCCCTCCTCTTTTTCCTCCAGGGATCTCCGGCACAACCAGTTGTCGTCGTGCCGCTGTCGCCGGCAGCGCTGCAAACAAACCACTGGAATTTCACCGTCAGCCCACCGCCGATAGCTTCCAGCCTTGAAGCATCACCATCGCACCACCAGCCGGCATGCATTTCTACAGCACCGCCGCCTCCTCGATTACGCCGCCCAGCTATCACCAGCCACCAAATCCGTGCCGATCTGATCGCCGCCGTGTAGTTCCTAGCCAGTAGGTGTCGCGGTCCCAAAAAAAAAAATGCACTGGTTCGTGTCCATTGAGTCATCTCCGGCGCACGTCTCTGACAAATCGCACTGGAACGATGCTCCCTCAGTCCACCGCCGCCTGCCTGCTTTGAATCCACCGTGATTCGGTGCCTCTCATCTCGGTTTGAGCACCGTCAGCCCACTGAGATACGAACCGACCGGATCCATCATCGCCTCTAAGCAGTCGCGCGACGGCAGTCTAGAAAATGCTCCATGGCTGTCGCCGACAGTGCTAACGCCGACCAATGCACTCATCGCTGCCGCCGACAGTTGGTGAGACTTCAGGGCAAGCCGACGCATCGCCCAGACACACCTCGCCGTGAAGTCATCGCCGCTGCGTCGCTATCGAACCAGTCGCACACCCGTCGAAGCCGCTTTTCTTTCCAGTGCCGCCGCGACAAAACTAGTCCGGCCGCAGCCACCAGCCGTCATGGTCCACGCCTTTCAGACCCTGCCGCCAGCCCGCCACCTCCAACGTCCACGCGCCGCCGGACGAACATACATAGAGTAGGGGTGTGTGTGTGATGTGATGATGACCAGTAGTGTGCAGGCAGACGTACGGCAACAAAGCAATAGGATATCATGGATACAATAATAATTCCAAAACCCTTCTGATTATTTTCAGATTAATCCTTTTAATCAAATAATCAAATTTATACATGCTATCAATTAAACCACGATAAGCAAAATAATATATTATGCGATTACAACTAGATCATATCCAGAATCATATAATCACATAATCCCCAACCTAGCGATTCACGTATCACCACGAAACCAACACTCTGATACCAATTGTTGGCAATTGGATCGTGTGGTTCAACGTGATCGTTAGGATAACAGGTAAACAAAAATCAGCGGAAGCAATTAAACTATTTACCGTACTTCTGGGTTGGTGTAGAGGATGAACTGTAGAGAACTACCTCTGATCTTCTACCGTATGTCCCAAAGTCAACTCTAGTGTTGGGTGGTCAACAATCCCCAGAGTTCTCTCATTCTGCTCTCTGTTTTCTCCCGTGTGTCAAAAGAGGCACAGACTTAGGATTAACAGGAACTGAGATGACTTATATACTTGGGCTACAGCAGGGACCAGGAGGAGAAATTGGACTGGGCCTCAATTGAATTTAATTAACCAAGCTTAGCCCAAAGCTTTTAATTAAATCTAATAATAATAATATAGTACACTAAAATATTATTACTGCACTACCCGTCCAATCCCAAAATTATGTTCTGGGCTCCTTCTTATTATAAGCCCGATAGTCTCCCCATGTTTAAGATATACAATGTCCATTAATTAATTAAGTTACTGACAACTCAAATTAATTAATATCTCATCCGAGAGTAGTACCACTCAACCTTATTATCATGCCGGAAATTAATCCACTTGCAAGATTTACATGATAAACCTTATGAGCTCCTCAAGGGGACATCATCAACCTATGACGGACATGGATTCCTTCTACAATCAACAGCACACCATAGATACAGCACTACTTCCCAACTCACCAAGTTTGTTGATTTAATACTTATAAATCTCACCCATTGATGAATCAAAGAAATACATACTGCCCTACGTGTCGAGGTTATTGTATAGGGATTAAGAGCACGAACTTCCATAATAACAGAGATCAAGTTCTACTATATAGTCAGTATAAGAAGAACAACCTCAGGCGGTCCTGCTCAATACACACAAGTGCACTAATGTGATTCTATAGCCAAGACAAGCTAATACCAAACCACACTACAACCATACCGATAGAGAGTCCCCGTCTATCTTAGTTGTGAGCATCTGTTTATACTTTATAAGGAAACCGATAATATGATCTTCTGCGTGTTGTCGCACAACATATTATCTACAGTATAAAGTAAATGGACTATTGCATCATGCATATAAAATAAATTATAAGATGCAATCATTTGATCATATGATTCTCATTTCAAATATTGTTATGACATTGTTCATACTAAAGCTAGACTTTTAGTATACAATCCAACAATAACTATTATGGGCGGCGTCTGACGTTTGTGGTATTCCAGTCGCGGTGCCCTGATGGCACGATTCCGATGGTCTCTGGGGCGGCGGCGCTGGCAGCAGCGACACCTGGTGGCGCCGGTTGCTTGCGGTGTGTGATGAGGGCGGCTGGCAGGAGATTAGGGCAGCATTGTGTTTTGGGCCTGTTTTATATTATGGGCCCAATTTTATTTTAATTTGGTTATGGGCTGTTGGGCCCATATTTAATTAAAATGCAAATGGGTTGTTGGGCCTATTTTATGGATGATGGGCTTGGATTTTTTTAATTACTGGACTTTTCTGCTGCTTGGGCCTGCTCTAATGGCTGCCCTAATTTTAATTTGATTTTAGGCTATTTGGCTCAATTTTAATTAAAATGGTTTTGGGCTGCTATTTTAATTAATTGTGGGAATAATGTTGGGCCATATTTTGGATTGGGCTAATTCATGCAGAAATAGGCAGGGTAAATGGGTATAATTAATTAATTAATGGGCTGCTCATTTTATGCTATTGATGCTTGGGTAGACTAGACCCATTTATTTGATCCAACATTTATGCAATTAATTAATGTTATATAACTGATTAATTGATTTAATTGTCAATTATTGTTATATATGTGAAAGGCATGTTCTATGTGATTTATTTATTTAAATTGCTGTTATTAGAAGCATGGTATGATGTATATTTTATTACTGAATATTATATGCATGTTAAAAATCCTTGGTGTTAAATAACTAAGTGGGAGAGGGAATTGGTAATAAATTCCCGCGGCCTCCATTATTGGTTTGTTAGCAATGTGAATAGACTTGCACGTCGGCATTAGAGCCTTCCTCCCCATCGGATGAGTTTATTCATGGATTGCTGGAACAGACTTCATTAAATAATTACGTTTGTAATGTGATGCATATGAACTTGCGAGTTAGCATAGACCTTCCTCCCTATCAGATGAGTTTATATGCGGTTCACTGGGACAAACTTGTAATTGATGACTGTAGGAAGTTATCCGAGCGCGTGTGCACTTCTCTATCTATAAGGCACACAAGCTTGGGCCGCGGACTTGGGGTCAAATAATGGTGCACACTTAGATGTAAATAATAAGTATCCTCCCATCGGAGTCACTGCTTTTATTTGCATGGCTAAAGAGGAACCGACTATTAATTATTTTGTCATAAAGTTAAGTTGACAAATGAAATTAATGGGTAAAACCTTCTCTTGTAAATGTTCGGATTTGTAAACGTCCACACTATCGTGGCTTGCAGACTCACGGTGCTTGAGATGTCGGTGAATTTTATTTTATATTGTTTTGAGGGAATCAATATAAAAGAATAAAATTCAAAGATTTGATCGGAATATTTATTTGTGATTCTCTGAATTTTGAATGGTGTTATTTCACTAATTGTTAACTAAAAGACATTATATTTACTTGTCCAAATTAGATGATTAGAAAAGAATCTTGGTTTTGAAAATTACTGCTTAAGAAAATACATGTGTATTCTCACAAAGGACGTCTCATGATACCTATTAAAGTCTCTAGTGAAGAGATGAGAGGTTCATAGGAATATGATGGTCTCATGTAACTCTTCGGATACTTGAGTAAATTAAAAGGCAGAAGATCATGGTCGAATTGATGAATGAATTGGAAAAGCTTGGAATAGAAATTGAAAGGGAAACCTAAATCAATTTATTCTTCACAATTTGCCTGGATGTTTTGAGCAAGTTCTACCTGAAATACGAGAGGTTGTATATGGTGGGAAACTTCTAACAAAACATGTGGCAAAAGAAAGCCATTTTTCATCATGATGTGAACAAGTTTAATATCTTATTTACTAATGGTTTAAACATGATTAGCGATGGCATCTACTGACATGAAGTATGTAGATACTGGAATCACTAAATGTTTATCACTGAGTAAGGATAAGATTGTTAATAACATCGGTAAAACTACAAAGATAGTGGCTATTGCAGTGGGAGTTGTTTATTTATCTCATGATAAGAATAAACGATTGATTATGAGAAATTGTCTTTACGTACGTTTCATAGAAAGAATTTAATTTCGGTTTCTATGCATTAACGGATGGATACTTCATTTCATTTAAATGACATGGTCATAGTAATGAGGAATGAGGCTATAATCCGTTAAAGTACGTTGGTGGATAAAAAGTATACTCTTGAATCATGTACATCCCACAGATGTAATAAATAGTAATTAAATAATGCATCTTCTAATATTAATAAGAGAAAGGAACCTTCAGAGAAGAACTAAAATATACATTTGGCATCTAAGATTAGTTCATTTTACTTAGGTAGGATTCAAAAGTTGATAGCCGATAGACCATAAGGTTTATCTGAAGTGGAAACTATCGGACTTGCGAGTCTTGCTTGGAAGTAAAAATGATTAACTACCTTTTCAAGGTTGTGGGGTATAGAGCCAAAGATATATATATTGGAATTAGTTCATTCTAGTTCAAGCGAACCTAATATTATCCAGGCGAGAGGTGGTTATGAATATTCGAAGATTATTCTTGAAACCAATATATTTATATGATGCACTGCATGTCTAAGTTCTTTGATTAATTCAAGAATTGTAAGGCTGGTACAGTGAAGCGTCATGGAAAATATATTAAGTCATTACGATTCAATCATGATGGCGAATACCTCTTGGGATAGTTAGGAGCTATTGATCAGAAGTTGAGATTAAATCTCAAGTTAGCTATACCGGGTATGCCCCAAACTGAATGGTGTGGTGGATAGAAGGAATAAGGCTCTTATGGTTATGATTAGATAGATGATGAATTATTTGGAATAATTAAATTCATTTTATGGATATACCCTAGATACAGTAATTCGTGAAACATTTGTCTGTATATGGGATATCCTAGAAAAATGGAGGGTGATTTATTTAGTCCAAAAGATCGAAGGGTAATTGTTAACACAATAACTAGATTTTTGGAAAAGGACTATGTAATAAATCACAAGCCCATGTATAAGTTGTTCTAAAGGAAGTGAGAGGAAAACACAAAGTTAAAGTACCAATTGTACAAGAGGATATGCCACAAGGTAAACTGCAACGCGTGTCACGTCTAATACACAATTACATGTAGTGCCTTGTCATAGTGGGAGGATTGTATGATAACCCATAAATATATGTTTTGGGTGAGTCGTGAGACTTGATCCCTAGTGAACATGGTATTATCCCACGGATACGACGTAGCACTACAAGATGAAAATGTGGAATCTTAGTAAGTTGCAATGAATGTTGAAATAGAATCTACAGATTCTATATTAAGTCTGGGAACTTGTATGACCACTAAATGGTGTAAAAGCCATAGCAAGTGGTCAAAGGAAATAAAAGAGGATCATATGGAAAGGTGAAAACCTTGGAAGCAAAGCTTGTTGCTAAAAAGTGTACTCAGAAAGAAATGGTTCGATTATGAGAAAACATGTTCACTGGTAGCTATGCTTATGTTGATCCGGATTCTTTTATTGCTGCTATGAGGAACAGCAAATAGATGTCAAAGACAGCTTTCCTGATTGGAAGTCTTGAGGAAAACATCTATGTGAAGCAACCAGAGTAATTCATTGCAAAGTACTAATAGCATTTTGTTAGTAAGCTTAAAAGTGTCCAGCGATGGACTAAAGCAAGCTTTAAGATCGTGAAGCATCTGGTTTGATTAGGTAATCCAGTGGCATGGATTTAAATCAATGAGCGGATGAGTCTTGTGTGTTGTAAAGAGTGACGAAACGTGGTGGTGTTTTTTGTACTATACGTAGATAGTATCTTGCTCATTGGAGATAATGAAGGAGTATTATCAGGCGTATGGGTACGGTTAATAAAGCGGTAGAGATGAAGGACTTAAGAAAGGCAAAATATATCCTTTTGATCACGGTAATACGGATCACAAGAAAGGATATTATGCTTATCTCAAGTTTCATAAAATGATACAGTCCATACTCGTTTAACATGTAAATTTATCTAAGTGAATGTGTCTTTGAGACACAAGAAGAAGATAAAGAGGATGAAAGTGGTTCCTTATGCTCCGGCGAATAAGGAAGCTTAATCTAAGGAATGCTATGAACGATGTTGGATATCTGTTTTGCTGGATGCATCAACAGTGGGTATCAACGTAACCCGGAACAAGAATGATGAACTGTGGTAAGACATATATAAAGTGCCTGAGAAGGACTGGAAATTATATGTGGACTTACTGGACAGATTCACTACTTCTTGTGGATTACGTAGATTTAGATTTTTTAGTCAGATTGGACGGCAGTAAATTCACCTCAAAGGTTATGTGTTTAATCTTAGGAAGTAGAGTCATAATGTGGAGGAGTGTTATATAGAAATATATTTCAGACTCCGGACTCCATCATGGAAAGATGATGAATTGGAGCCTATGAGGCAGCCAAAGTATCTATATGACTCTAGAGACTTCATGATGGACTTTGAAGTGTTTCTAAGTTTGCCCAAGGTAATCACAATTTACATTGATGATATTGGTGTAGTTGCAAACTTGAAGAAATCACAAGTCCATAAGGCAATTAAACACATGGAGCGCGAGTACCACCTGTTACGAGAAATTGTATGATGAGGGGAAGGTTGTTGTCGCCTAGATTGAATCGGATGATGACCTAGTAAACCATTTACAAGGACCTTAAGGCGAGAGTTTTTAATGGTCATGTAGTGGGAGTAGGAATCAGATGTATGGCAGAAGACATGACAACATAGTCTTTTAGTATAAGTGGGAGATTGTTGGATTGTATACTAAATGTCTAGCTTTAGTATGAACAATGTCATAACAATATTTGAAATGAGAATCATTGATCAAATGATTGCATCTTATAATTTATTTTATATGCATGATGCAATAGTCCATTTACTTTATACTGTAGATAATATGTTGTGCGACAACACGCAGAAGATCATATTATCGGTTTCCTTATAAAGTATAAACAGATGCTCACAACTGAGATAGACGGGGACTCTCTATCGGTATGGTTGTAGTGTGGTTTGGTATTAGCTTGTCTTGGCTATAGAATCACATTAGTGCACTTGTGTGTATTGAGCAGGACTGCTTGAGATCGTTCTTCTTATACTGACTATATAGTAGAACTTGGTCTCTGTTATTATGGAAGTTCGTGCTTTTAATTCCTATACAATAACCTCGACACGTAGGGCAGTATGTATTTCTTTTTTCGTCAATGGGTGAGATTTAAAAGTATTAAATCAACAAACTCGGTGAGTTGGGAAGTAATGTTGTATCTATGGTGTGCTGTTGATTGTAGAAGGAATCCATGTCCGTCATAGGTTGATGATGTCCTCTTGAGGAGCTCATAAAGTTTATCATGTAAATCTTGCAAGTGGATTAATTTCCGGCATGATAATAAGGTTGAGTGGTACTACTCTCGGAAGAGATATTAATTAATTTGAGTTGTCAGTAACTTAATTAATTAATGGACATTGTATATCTTAAACATGGGGAGACTATCGGGCTCATAATAAGAAGGAGCCCAGAACATAATTTTGGGATTGGACGGGTAGTGCAGTAATAATATTTTAGTGGACTATATTATTATTATTGGATTTAATTAAAAGCTTTGGGCTAAGCTTGGTTAATTAAATTCAATTGAGGCCCAGCCCAATTTCTCCTCCTGGTCCCCGCTGTAGCCCAACTATATAAGTCATCTCAGCTCCTGTTAACCCTAAGTCAGTGCCTCATTTGATAGTTAGAAAAGAACAGGAGCAGATTGAGAGAATCCTGCGAATTGTTGCCCAGACAACAACAGGATTCGACTTGGGACATACAGCAGAAGATTGAGAGGTGGTTCTCTGCTGTTCATCCTCTACATCAACCCAGAAGTACGGTAAACGTTTATTTTAATTGCTTCCACTGTGATTGCTTACCTTTATCCCTAACGGACCACGTTGATCCACACGATCCAATTGCCAACAGTTATATGCTCTGAAAATATGTTCTCCAACTATATACTCATGTATAATAACTAATTTGACCAAAAAAATTGAAAGAAAATTCTCACTTCAAGGTGTTCTTGAACTGGCTCACGGAGTAGAATCATCTCTGCACTTTGACTTTTTAGTGACTCTATAATGCAAGCTTCCTAGCATTTTTATACTCTGAAAACATGTTCTCCAACTATATTCTCATGTCTAATAACTAATTTGACCATAAAATGGCAATAAAATGCTCACTTCAAAGAGTTCATGACTTAGCTCATGGCTGTATGTTTTTAGTGACTCTGTGGTGGAAGCTTCCGAGCATTTTTTACTCTTAAAGCATATTCTCTGACTATATTTTCATGTCTAATAACTAATTTGACCATAAAAATGGAAAGAAAATGATCACTTCATGGAATTCTTGACCTGGCTCACGGAGTAGAATCAGCTCTACACTTTGAGTTTTTAGTGACTCTATGACGTAAGCTTCCTAGCATTTTTATACTCTAAAACAAGTTCTCCAACTATATTCTCATGTTTAATAACTAATTTGACCATAAAAATGGCAAGAAAATGCTCACTTCAAGGAGTTCTTGACCTGGCTCAAGGAGTAGAATAGCTCTGCACTTTGACTTTTTAGTGACTCTATGATGCAAGATTCCTAGCATTTTGAAACTCTGAAAATATATTCTCCAACTATATTCTCATGCCTAATAACTAATTTGACCATAAAAATGGCAAGAAAATTCTCACTTGAAAGGGTTCTTGACCTGGCTCATCGAGTAGAATCAGCTCTGAACTGTGATTTCTTAGTGACTCTATGGCGTAAGCTTCCTAGCATTTTTATACTCTGAAAACATGTTCTCCAACTATAATCTCATGTCTAATAACTAATTTTACCATAAAAATGACAATAAAATGCTCACTTCAAGGAGTTCTTGACCTGGCTCACGAAGTAGAATCAGCTCTGCACGGTGTGTTTTTATTGACTCTGTGGCGCAAGTTTCATAGTAGTTATATGCTCTGAAAACATGTTCTCCAACTATATACTCATGTATAATAACTAATTTGACCATAAAAATTGAAAGAAAATGCTCACTTCAAGGTGTTCTTGAACTAGCTCACGGAGTAGAATCATCTCTGCACTTTGACTTTTTAGTAACTCATTGATGCAAGCTTCCTAGCATTTTTATACTCTTAAAACATTTTCTCCAACTATATTCTCATGCCTAATAACTAATTTGACAATAAAATGCTTACTTCAAAGAGTTCATGACTTAGCTAATGGCTGTACGTTTTTAGTGACTCTATGGTGGAAGCTTCCGAGCATTTTTTTACTCTTAAAGCGTATTCTCCAACTATATTCTCATGTGTAATAACTAATATGACCATAAAAGTGGCAAGAAAATGCTCACTTCAAGGAGTTCTTGACCTGGCTCAAGGAGTAGAATCAGCTCTGCACTTTGACTTTTTAGTGACTCTATGATGCAAGATTCCTAGCAATTTTAAACTCTAAAAATATATTCTCCAACTATATTCTCATGCCTAATAACTAATTTGACCATAAAAATGGCAAGAAAATTCTCTCTTCAAAGAGTTCTTGACCTGGCTCACGGAGTAGAATCAGTTCTGAACTGTGATTTCTTAGTGACTCTATGGCGCAAGCTTCCTTGCATTTTTATACTCTAAAAACATGTTCTCCAACTATAATCTCATGTCTAATAACTAATTTTACCATAAAAATGACAAGAAAATGCTCACTTCAAGGAGATCTTGACATGGTTCAAGGATTAGCATCAGCTCTGCACTTTGACTTTTTAGTGACTCTATGATGCAAGATTCCTAGCATTTTTAAACTCTGAAAATATATTCTCCAACTATATTCTCATGCCTAATAACTAATTTGACCATAAAAATGGCAAGAAAATTCTCACTTGAAGGAGTTCTTGACCTGGCTCACGGAGTAGAATAAGTTCTGAACTGTGATTTCTTAGTGACTCTATGGTGCAAGTTTCCTAGCATTTTTATACTCTGAAAACATGTTCTCCAACTATAATCTCATGTCTAATAACTAATTTTACCATAAAAATGACAAGAAAATGCTCACTTCAAGGAGTTCTTGACCTGGCTAATGAAGTAGAATCAGCTCTGCACGGTGTGTTTTTAGTGACTCTGTGGCGCAAGTTTCATAGTAATTATATTCTCTAAAAACATGTTCTCCAACAATATACTCATGTATAATAACTAATTTGACCAAAAAAATTGAAAGAAAATGCTCACTTCAAGGAGTTCTTGAACTGGCTCACGGAGTAAAATCATCTCTGCACTTTGACTTTTTAGTGACTCTATGATACAAGCTTCCTAGCATTTTTATACTCTAAAAACCTGTTCTCCAACTATATTCTCATGTCTAATAACTAATTTGACCATAAAATGGCAATAAAATGCTCACTTCAAAGAGTTCTTGACTGAACTCACCGCTGTAAGTTTTTAGTGACTCTGTGGTGGAAGCTTCCGAGCATTTTTTTAATCTTAAAGCATATTATCTAACTATATTTTCATGTCTAATAACTAATTTGACCATAAAAATGGAAAGAAAATGATCACTTCATGGAATTCTTGACCTGGCTCACGGAGTAGAATCAACTCTACACTTTGACTTTTTAGTGACTCTATGGCGTAAGCTTCCTAGCATTTTTATACTCTAAAACAAGTTCTCCAACTATATTCTCAGTTTAATAACTAATTTGACTATAAAAATGGCAAGAAAATGCTCACTTCAAGGAGTTCTTGACCTATCTCAAGGAGTAGAATCAGCTCTGCACTTTGACTTTTTAGTGACTCTATGATGCAAGATTCTTAGCATTTTTAAACTCTATAAAATATATTCTCCAACTATATTCTCATGCCTAATAACTAATTTGACCATAAAAATGGCAAGAAAATTCTCACTTGAAGGAGTTCTTGACCTGGCTCACGGAGTAGAATCAGCTCTGAACTGTGATTTCTTAGTGACTCTATGGCACAAGCTTCCTAGCATTTTTATACTCTGAAAACATGTTCTCCAACTATAATATCAAGTCTAATAACAAATTTTACCATAAAATGACAAGAAAATGCTCACTTCAAGGAGTTATTGACCTGGCTCACGAAGTAGAATCAGCTCTGCACAGTGTGTTTTTAGTGACTCTGTGGCGCAAGTTTCATAGTAGTTATTGTTGGCAATTGGATCGTGCGGTTCAACGTGATCCGTTAGGATTTTCAGGCAAACAAATAAGCGGAAGCAAAAAACAAGTTTACCGTACTTCTGGGTCGATGTAGAGGATGAACAGCAGTGAAGAACACCTCTGATCTTCTACTGTATGTCCCAAAGTCAACTCTGGTGTTGGGTGGTCAACAATCCCCAGAGTCTTCTCAATCTGCTCTCTGTTCTCTCCCGTATGTCAAATGAGGTACTGACTTAGGTTTAACAGGAACTGAGATGACTTATATACTTGGGCTACAGCAGGGACCAGGAGGAGAAATTGGGCTGGGCCTCAATTGAATTTAATTAACCAAGCTTAGCCTAAAGCTTTTAATTAAATCCAATAATAATAATATAGTCCACTAAAATATTATTACTGCACTACCCGCCCAATCCCAAAATTATGTTCTGGGCTCCTTCTTATTATAAGCCCGACAGTCTCCCCATGTTTAAGATATACAATGCCCATTAATTAATTAAGTTACTGACAACTCAAATTAATTAATATCTTATCCAAGAGTAGTACCACTCAACCTTATTATCATGCCGGAAATTAATCCACTTGCAAGATTTACATGATAAACCTTATGTGCTCCTCAAGGGGACATTATCAACCTATGACGGACATGGATTCCTTCTACAATCAACAGCACACCATAGATACAGCACTACTTCCCAACTCACCGAGTTTGTTGATTTAATACATATAAATCTCACCCATTGATGAATCAAAGAAATACATACTGCCCTACGTGTCGAGGTTATTGTATAGGGATTAAGAGCACGAACTTCCATAATAACAGAGATCAAGTTCTACTATATAGTCAGTATAAGAAGAACGACCTCAGGCGGTCCTGCTCAATACACACAAGTGCACTAATGTGATTCTATAGCCAAGACAAGCTAATACCAAACCACACTACAACCATACCGATAGAGAGTCCCCGTCTATCTCAGTTGTGAGCATCTGTTTCTACTTTATAAGGAAACCGATAATATGATCTTCCGCGTGTTGTCGCACAACATATTATCTACAGTATAAAGTAAATGGACTATTGCATCATGCATATAAAATAAATTATAAGATGCAATCATTTGATCATATGATTCTCATTTCAAATATTGTTATAACATTGTTCATACTAAAGCTAGACTTTTAGTATACAATCCAACAATCTCCCACTTATACTAAAAGACTATGCTGTCATGTCTTCTGCCATACATCTGATTCCTACTCCCACTACACGACCATAAAAAGCTCTCGCCTTAAGGTCCTCGTAAATGGATTTACTAGGTCATCATCCGATGCAATCTAGGCGACAACAACCTTCCCCTCATCATACGATTTCTCGTAACAGGTGGTACTGGCGCTCCATGTGTTTAATTGCCTTATGGACTCGTGATTCCTTCAAGTTTGCAACTGCACCAATATCAGCAATATAAATTGTGATAATCTTGGGCAAACTTAGAAACACTTCAAAGTCCATCTTGAAGTTTCTAGAGTCATATAGATACTTTGGTTGCCTCATAGGCTCCAATTTATCATCTTTCCATGATGGAGTCCGGAGTCTGAAATATATTTCTATATAACACTCCTCCACATTATGACTCTACTTCCTTAAATTAAACACATAACCTTTGAGGAGAATTTACTGCCGTCCAATCTGACTAAAAATCCGAATCTACGTAATCCACAAGAAGCAGTGAATTTGTCCAGTAAGTGTATATATGATAACCAGTCCTTCTCAGGCACTTCATATATATCTTACCACAGTTCATCATTCTTGTTCCGGGTTACGTTGATACCCACTGTTCTTGCATTCAGCAAAACAAATATCCTACTTCGTTCATAGCATTCCATGAATAAACTCATCCGATGGGGAGGAAGGCTCTAATGCCGACGCGCAAGTCTATTCACATGCTAAATGAGTATGGACTGTATCATTTTATGAAACTTGAGATAAGCATAACATCCTTTCTTGTGATCCGTATTACCGTGATCAAAAAGATGTATTTTACCTTTCTTAAGTCCTTCATCTTTACCGCTTTATTAACCGTACCCATACGCCCGATAATACTCTTTCATTGTCTCCAATGAGCAAGATACTATCTACATATAGTCCAAGAAATACCACCACGTTTCCGTCACTCTTTACAATACACAAGACTCATCCGCTCATTGATTTAAATCCATGCCACTGGATTACCTAATCAAAACAGATGCTTCACGATCTTAAAGGTTGCTTTAGTCCATCGCTGGACACTTTTAAGCTTACTATCAAAATGCTATTAGTACTTTGCAATGAATCACTCTGGTCGCTCCACATAGATGTTTTCCTCAAGACTTCCAATCAGGAAAGCTGTCTTGACATCTATTTGCTGTCCCTCATAATTTAATATGAGCAGCAATAAATAAAAGAATCCGGATCAACATAAGCATAGCTACCAGCGAACATGTTTTCTCATAATCGAACCATTTCTTTCTGAGTACACTTTTTCGCAACAAGCTTTGCTTTCAAGGTCTTAACCTTTCCATATGATCCTCTTTTATTTCCCTTGACCACTTGCAATGATTTTTATACCATTTAGTGGTCCTATAAGCTCCCAGACTTTATTCAGAATCCGTAGATTCTATTTCAACATACATTGCAACTTACTAAGATTCCGCATTTTCATCTTGTAGTGCTACGTCGTATCCGTGGGATAATACCATGTTCACTAGGGATCAAGTCTTCCGACTCTCCCAAAACATATATTTATGGGTTGTTAAACAACCCTCCCACTACGACAAGGCACTACATGTAATTGTGTATCAGACGTGACACGCGTTGCAGTTTACCTTGTGGTATATCCTCTTGTACACTTGGTACTTATACTTAGTGTTTTCCTCTCACTTCCTTTAGAACAACTCATACATGGGTTTGTGATTTATTACATAGTCCTTTTCCAAAAATCTAGCTATTGAGTTAACAATTATCCTTCGATCTTTTGGACTAAATAAATCACCCTACATTTTTCTAGGATATCCCATATACAGACAAACGTTTCATGAATTACTGTATCTAGGGCATATCCATAAAATGAATTTAATTATTCCAAATAATTCATCATCTATCTAATCACAATCATAAGAGCCTTATTCCTTCTATCCTCCACACCATTCAGCTGGGGCATGCCCGGTGTAGACAACTTGAGATTTAATCTCAACTTCTGATTAATAGCTCCTAGCTATCCTAAGAGGTATTTACCACCACGGTTAAACCGTAATGACTACCTCTTGCCTGGATAATATTAGGTCCGCTTGAATCAGAATGAACTAATTCCAACATATATATCTTTGGCTCTATTCCCCACAGCCTTGAAAAAGCAGTTAATCATTTTTACTTCCAAGCAAGACTCGCAAGTCCGATAGTTTCCACTTCAGATAAACCTTACGGTCTATCGGCTATCAACTTTTGAATCCTACTCAAGTAAAATGAATTAGTCTTAGACGCCAAATGTATGTTAAGTTCATCTCCGAAGGTTCCTTTCTCTTACTTATATTAGAAGATGCATTATTAATTACTATATATTGCATCTGTGGGATGTACACGATTCAAGAGTATACTTTTTATCCACCAACGTACTTTATCGGATTATAGCCTCATTCCTCATCACTATGACCATGTCATTTAAATGAAATGAAGTATCCATCCGTTAATGCATAGAAACCGAAATTAAATTCTTTCTATGAAACGTACGTAAAGATAATTTCTCATAATCAATCGTTTATTCTTATCCAGAGATAAATAAACAACTCCCACTGCAATAGCCACTACCTTCGTAGTTTTACCCATGTTATTAACAATCTTATCCTTACTAAGTGAAAAACATTTAGTGATTCCTGTATCTACACACTTCGTGTCAGTAGATGCCATCACTAATCATGTTTAGGCTATTAGTAAATAAGATATTAAACTTGTTCACTTTATGATGAACATGGCTTTCCTTTGCCACATGTTTTGTTAGAAGTTTCCCACCATTTACATCCTCTTGTAATTGAGGTGGAACTTTCTCAAAAACATCTAGGCAATTATGGAAAATAAAATTGACTTAGGTTTCCCTTTCAACTTCTATTCCATATATATTTCCAATTCATTCATCAAATTCTATCATGATCTTGCGCCTTTTAAATTACTCAAGTATCTGAAGAGTTACATGAGTTCATCATATTTCTATGATCCTCTCATCTCTTCACTAAAGACTTTAATAGGCATCATGAGCCGTCTTTTGAGAGAACACATGTATTTCTTAAGCAGTAATTTTCAAAATCACGATTCTTTTCTAATCAACTAATTTGGACAAGTAAATATAATGTCTTTTAGTTAACAATTAGTGAGATAATACCATTCGAAATTCAGAGAATCAGAAATAAATATACTGATCAAAACTTTGAATTTTATCCTTTTATATTGATTCCCTCAAAACAATATAAAATAAAATTCACCGACATCTCAAGCACCGTGAGTCTGCAAGCCACGATAGTGTGGACGTTTACAAACCCGAACATTTACAAGAGAAGGTTTTACCCATTAATTTTATTTGTCAACCTAACTTCATGACAAAATAATTAATAGTCGGTTCCTCTTTAGCCATGCAAATAGAAGCAGTGACTCCGATGGGGAGGATACTTATTATTTGCATCTAAGTGTACACCATTATTTGACCCCAAGTCCGCGGCCCAAGCTTGTGTGCCTTACAGATGGAGAAGTACACACGCGCTCGGATAACTTCCTATAGTCATCAATTACAAGTTTGTACCAGTGAACCGCATATAAACTCATCCGATAGGGAGGAAGGTCTAAGCCAACGCGCAAGTTCATACGCATCACATTGCAAACGTAATTATTTAATGAAGTCTGTTCCAGCAATCCATGAATAAACTCATCCGATGGGGAGGAAGGCTCTAATGCCGACGCGCAAGTCTATTCACATTGCTAACAAACCAATAATGGAGGCCGCGGGAATTTATTACCAATCCCCTCTCCCACTTAGTTATTTAATTACCGAGGGTTTATAACATGCATATAATATTCAGGAATAAAATATACAACTTAGACATGCTTCTATTATCAGCAATTTAAATAAATAAATCACATAGAACATGCCTGTCACATATACAACAATAATTGACAATTAAATCAATTAATCAGTTATATAACATAATTAATTGTATAAATAGTGGATCAATTAATTTTGGGCCCAAGAGCAACAAATTAACACAAAATGAGCAGCAGACTAAATTAATTAATCAAGCCCATTATCCATGACTCATAATTTTAGCCCAAAACCAAATTAAATCCACCAAGCCCACTAGCAAAAAATTAGCCTTATTAATAAACAACTAATTTATCATGCTTGGCCCATTACCCACAATTAATTAAATTCAGCAATCCATATTGTCTAGCAACCCATTACCATTTTAATTAAAATTGGGCCCAACAGCCCAAAACCAAATTAAAATTAATGAACAGCCCAAAATATATTACTGAATTGGGCCCTTTAATTAAACCTGCCAGCCCAAAA
Source organism: Pogostemon cablin (assembly GCA_023678885.1). Classification (NCBI taxonomy): domain Eukaryota; kingdom Viridiplantae; phylum Streptophyta; class Magnoliopsida; order Lamiales; family Lamiaceae; genus Pogostemon; species Pogostemon cablin. The sequence continues at coordinate 8,353,201 of CM042951.1, read as the reverse complement.
CCAATTTTAATTAAAATTGAGCCCAGCAGCCCAAAACCAAATTAAAAAAAATTGAGCAGCCTATAAGTTCAAGCCCAAGCAGCAGTCAAGGCCAGCAATAAAAATTGCCCAGCCCATCAAACAAAAATAGGCCCAACAGCCCATTTACATTTAATTAAATATGGGCCCAAAGGAGAGCCCATAACCAAATTAAAAAGGGGAAAGGCCCAGCAAGATCATAAGCCCAGACTCATCGCTGCCCTAATCAACAGCCGCCCAGCATCCTGCCAGCCGCTTCCCGTCGATGCCATCAGCGGCGCATCACCCGGCGGACCAGCCGACAGCCACCGGAAACGAGCCGCGCCGACAGCCGCCTTCATCCGTCCCTGCAGATTGTCAACATCCCCCGAGCCATCACCGGCGCATATAGCCGCTGCTGCTAGCAGGTGGCCGCGTGCACAGCCTTCACTGCCGTCTGCCGCACGACGATCTAACAGCGCCGCTGGAGTGGAGTCGCCTGCAGCCACCTCTGACCAGCACACACCGGTGTTACCAGGCGCCGCTTCCGCCAGTGGCCGCGCCCCAACCAACCACCGGGACGAAGGCCGCCGACACTACACGTCGTCGCGATCCATCCGAGGCCACCACCGCCCAGCTCGCCGTCGATCGGGATCCGCCCGCACCAGCTTCGTCAGCTCCGCCAGAGCCGCCACCTGCCGCCGCTAGCCGCGGCCCGATCTACTCGGCGCATCATCGATCGGAGTTAACAAGGTGACCCACTGCCCACGACTCGGCACCGCCACCTTCTTCATTCAATCGCGCCGTCTTCAGCACCGCCGGATCTGCTCCGAGCTGTTCCTGCCCGACCAGAGTCGCCGGGAACCTGCCTCAGACGCGACCGGAAACTGCTTCAGCTTGTCACCATCAGATCATCCGACCGTGAGGCTCACACGTGCGCCACCGATCTTCCGTTCATCGACAGATCGGCCGACTTCAGTGCTTGCTCCCTTAATTGCCACCACCCGCCACCGCCGTCCTTTCCAGCAGCCATCACCGTACAATCGTGGGATAGCCACCGTCGCGTTGACCCATCAGCCGTGTTATTGGGTCGCCGTCGTGCAGGGCGTGTGTGTGTGTCGAATAGATAGGTGATAGAGTGATGTGTACAGTTTTCTTAATCAGCAGTAATCACACAGACCAAATAGGATACGAAGGGGAAAACAATAACCCATATGATAATTTCATGATTATTTCCAGATTAATTAACATAATCACATAATCAAAATAATCAATAACATAACTTGATTACAAACATGCGATTATCCCAGATTAAATCAAATAATCACAAGCCACCTAACAACTCACGTTTCACCACGAAACCATCGCTTTGATACCAATTGTTGGCAATTGGATCGTGCGGTTCAACGTGATCCGTTAGGATTTTCAGGCAAACAAATAAGCGGAAGCAAAAAACAAGTTTACCGTACTTCTGGGTCGATGTAGAGGATGAACAGCAGTGAAGAACACCTCTGATCTTCTACTGTATGTCCCAAAGTCAACTCTGGTGTTGGGTGGTCAACAATCCCCAGAGTCTTCTCAATCTGCTCTCTGTTCTCTCCCGTATGTCAAATGAGGCACTGACTTAGGTTTAACAGGAACTGAGATGACTTATATACTTGGGCTACAGCAGGGACCAGGAGGAGAAATTGGGCTGGGCCTCAATTGAATTTAATTAACCAAGCTTAGCCTAAAGCTTTTAATTAAATCCAATAATAATAATATAGTCCACTAAAATATTATTACTGCACTACCCGTCCAATCCCAAAATTATGTTCTGGGCTCCTTCTTATTATAAGCCCGACAGTCTCCCCATGTTTAAGATATAAAATGCCCATTAATTAATTAAGTTACTGACAACTCAAATTAATTAATATCTTATCCAAGAGTAGTACCACTCAACCTTATTATCATGCCGGAAATTAATCCACTTGCAAGATTTACATGATAAACCTTATGAGCTCCTCAAGGGGACATTATCAACCTATGACGGACATGGATTCCTTCTACAATCAACAGCACACCATAGATACAGCACTACTTCCCAACTCACCGAGTTTGTTGATTTAATACATATAAATCTCACCCATTGATGAATCAAAGAAATACATACTGCCCTACGTGTCGAGGTTATTGTATAGGGATTAAGAGCACGAACTTCCATAATAACAGAGATCAAGTTCTACTATATAGTCAGTATAAGAAGAACGACCTCAGGCGGTCCTGCTCAATACACACAAGTGCACTAATGTGATTCTATAGCCAAGACAAGCTAATACCAAACCACACTACAACCATACCGATAGAGAGTCCCCGTCTATCTCAGTTGTGAGCATCTGTTTATACTTTATAAGGAAACCGATAATATGATCTTCCGCGTGTTGTCGCACAACATATTATCTACAGTATAAAGTAAATGGACTATTGCATCATGCATATAAAATAAATTATAAGATGCAATCATTTGATCATATGATTCTCATTTCAAATATTGTTATAACATTGTTCATACTAAAGCTAGACTTTTAGTATACAATCCAACAGTTATATGCTCTGAAAAAATGTTCTCCAACTATATACTCATGTATAATAACTAATTTGACCAAAAAAATTGAAAGAAAATGCTCACTTCAAGGTGTTCTTGAACTGGCTCACGGAGTAGAATCATCTCTGCACTTTGACTTTTTAGTGACTCATTGATGCAAGCTTGATAGCATTTTTATACTCTGAAAATATGTTCTCCAACTATAGACCTATCAATCTATGCAATTTTCTGTTCAAAACCTTCACAAAAATTTTGGCAATGAGGCTGGGACCTCTTCTTCACAGATATCTTGGAGTTTATCAGTTTGGCTTCATACCTCATAGAAACATTCAACACTGCATTGCTGTTGCATCTGAATGTTTCAACTGTCTTGATTCCTCCACCCTTGGGAACATGGCTTTCAAAATTGACATTCGTAAGGGTTTTGATACTTTGCGATGGGATTTCATATTGGAAATCCTTCGTCGCATGGGATTTTTGGAAGATTTTATCACTTTGCTGAAAAGTATTTTTGTATCTGTAAAAGTATCTGTGTTGATCAATGGGGCTCCGCATGGTTTTTTCTCTTGCGGAAGAGGTGTACGCCAGGGAGACCCTCTCTCGCCACTTATATTCTGCATTGCAGAGGAAGCTTTGGGATTATGGATTCATCATTTCATGCACACTAGACGCATAAACCATGCTCGATCGGGAAGAAGTTATCCCTTTCCACCATATCTTTTCTATGCTGATGACATACTCCTATTCTGCAGGGGAGACGATCTTTCTGTGGAGAGTATCAACTACATTCTCAATCGATATGCGGAATTATTGAGACAGGTATATAATCCGAGCAAATCAAAGGTTCTTTATAGGAAGTTTGTTAGACGAGCGATTAAGAGAAAGGTGAAAGATGACTTGGGATTAAATGAGGGAGAGTATCCGTTCACATATCTTGGAGCTCCAATCTTTAAAGGTACCCCAAAGAGACTATTTTTTCAGCAAACTACTGATCATATTATTAGCAAAATCAGCAGGTGGAAGGGTAAATCTTTGTCAATGGCTGGAAGAATTTGTATGGTAAACACAATGATCATATCCTCTACTATACACATTATGATGGTATACAAATGGCCAATCCATCAAATCAAAAGAATGGAAGCTGCTTGTAGAAATTTTATTTGGAGTGGGGATCCCTTCAAGCAGCATCATTTTACCATTGGCTGGAGTAGAATTTGCTCGCCAACTGCGGAGGGAGGATTGGGGGTACGCTCTATACGAGCTACTAATGATGCACTCCTCATGAAGTTAGCTTGGGATGTGTTGAGTGGAAACACAGCTCTTTCTTTCATTATAAAACGATGGCTACAGGGGTCTTACCCAAAGACAACGCATGTAGCTTCATCAGTCCGACCTGGATGTAAGAGCCATCTCTTCAAACTAGCAGAGGAGGATTTCTGGATCATTGGAGAAAATTCCCAAGTAAAATTTTGGTTGGACAATTAGATTGGAATGCCTATTGCAGATATTGTGGAAATTCCTATGGAGTACAGGGGGCACTATGAGAATAAGATCACATATTTTTTCTATGATGGAGCATGGCATTTTACGGAAGATTTTATTCTTACTTTTCCTCATGTGATTGAGAAAATAACATCTATTACCATATCTCCTAACTTGGTAGATTGCAGGAAGTGGATGCCATCCCTCACAGGTATGGTCACATCCAAGATATCATATATGCATATAAGACCTCAATTCATTGCTCCTAATTGGGGTAGATGGATATGGGCACCTTTCATTCCTCTATACAGATCAGTGACAATATGGAAGGCCATCAAGGGGATTCTTACCACATGGGAAGTTCTCAGCCATCGAGGCTTCAGTGGACCGTCAAGATGTTATTTATGCAAAGCAAATGAGGAGATCATGGATCACATATTCATGCATTGTTCAATATCAGTGCAAATACTACAGTATATTCTGAGAGGATTCAGTTTTGGCAATCAAATACATATTGATCAAAGTTATTCCGATTTTGTTTTACAAGTTATGCAGATTCAAGGGAGCAAACAGATCACTTCACTACGGAGATATACTATTATATGGGCCATATGGTATTTCCGCAACAACATGGTATATGAAGGGTACACTGAAAACCTGAGGGATAAAACAGTCAGCACTCTAGGTATAATTGCTATGATCAAATCACTGATCAAGGAGTTGAACGGGCATAACATTGGTAGTATGCATAATACTGTGGAGGACTTGGGAGCACTACATTATTTTGACATTGTTGGTGTACCACGGCGAGCACTGAGAGTCATCTCAGTCCAATGGATACCTCCAAAGCCAGGCTGGGTAAAGATCAATACTGATGGACATGCTACCGGATTACCTGGAGTTATTGCTGGGAGTGCAGTTTACAGGAACAGTAGGGGATTCTTTATGGGGGCATTCACGACAGGTTTCGGAATAGGTTTTGCTTTGGAAGCAGAATTGGCAGCGGCGTTTCTAGCTATTGAGCTTGCGTTCAACAAAGGATGGCACTCCTTGTGGCTAGAAATGGATTCGATCATGGTTCAACATGTACTGTAGGAGGAGAGGCCGATTATTCCATGGAGGCTTTTGGCTAAATGGCAAGCAGCAAGAGACATCATTCTTCAAGTTCGATTCAAGGTCACTCATATCTTCCATGAAGGTAACTCAACAGTGGATTCAATTGCAGCAACGGGAGGAGATTTTGTTTGAATTATGGAAGTTGGAGCAGAAATGAACAGAATTCTATTCAAAGATATGAATCAAATATTTTATAGATTCAAATAGCTTTGTGCTTCATTTTTTAGTCTAGTTATTTGGATTTTTAGCAATATGGGCCTTTCTTGTCATCTTTCGACCTTGCAATTTGTTCTTTTTTCCCTTTTCTCTTTATTAATAAAGGAACTATTGGACTATATTTTTATGTCTAATAACTAATTTGACCATAAAATGCTCACTTCAAAGAGTTCATGACTTAGCTCATGGCTGTATGTTTTTAGTGACTCTGTGGTGGAAGCTTCCGAGCATTTTTTCACACTTAAAACATATTCTCTAACTATATTTTCATGTATAATAACTAATTTGACCATAAAAATGGAAAGAAAATGATCACTTCATGGAATTCTTGACCTGGCTCACGGAGTAGAATCAGCTCTACACTTTGACTTTTTAGTGACTCTATGGCGTAAGCTTCCTAGCATTTTATACTCTAAAACAAGTTCTCCAACTATATTCTCATGTGTAATAACTAATTTGACCATAAAAGTGGCAAGAAAATGCTCACTTCAAGGAGTTCTTGACCTGGCTCAAGGAGTAGAATCAGCTCTGCACTTTGACTTTTTCATGACTATATGGTGCAAGATTCCTAGCATTTTTAAACTCTGAAAATATATTCTCCAACTATATTCTCATGCCTAATAACCAATTTGACCATAAAAATGGCAAGAAAATTCTCACTTCAAGGAGTTCTTGACCTGGCTCATGGAGTAGAATCAGTTCTGAATAGTGATTTCTTAGTGACTCTATGGCGTAAGCTTCCTAGAATTTTTATACTCTGAAAACATGTTCTCCAACTATAATCTCATGTCTAATAACTAATTTTACCATAAAAATGACAAGAAAATGCTCACTTCAAGGAGTTCTTGACCTGGTTCAAGGAGTAGCATCAGCTCTGCACTTTGACTTTTTAGTGACTCTATGATGCAAGATTCCTAGCATTTTTAAACTCTAAAAATATATTCTCCAACTATATTCTCATACCTAATAACTAATTTGACCATAAAAATGGCAAGAAAATTCTCACTTGAAGGAGTTCTTGACCTGGCTCACGGAGTAGAATCTGTTCTGAACTGTGATTTCTTAGTGACTCCATGGTGCAAGCTTCCTATCATTTTTATACTCTGAAAACATGTTCTCCAACTATAATCTCATGTCTAATAACTAATTTTACCATAAAAATGACAAGAAAATGCTCACTTCAAGGAGTTCTTGACATGACTCATGAAGTAGAATCAGCTCTGCACGGTGTGTCTTTAGTGACTCTGTGGCGCAAGTTTCATAGTAATTATATTCTCTGAAAACATGTTCTCCAACTATATACTCATGTATAATAATTAATTTGACTAAAAAAATTGAAAGAAAATGCTCACTTCAAGGAGTTCTTGAACTGGCTCACGGAGTAGAATCATCTCTGCACTTTGACTTTTTAGTGACTCTATGATGCAAGCTTCCTGGCATTTTTATACTCTGAAAACATGTTCTCCAACTATATTCTAATGTCTAATAACTAATTTGACCATAAAATGGCAATAAAATGCTCATTTCAAAGAGTTCTTGACTTAACTCACGGCTGTAAGTTTTTAGTGACTCTGTGGTGGAAGCTTCCGAGCATTTTTTTACTCTTAAAGCCTATTCTCTAACTATATTTTCATGTCTGATAACTAATTTGACCATAAAAATGGAAAGAAAATTATCACTTCATGGAATTCTTGACCTGGCTCACGGAGTAGAATCAGCTCTACACTTTAACTTTTTAGTGACTCTATGGCGTAAGCTTCCTAGTATTTTTATACTCTAAAACAAGTTCTCCAACTATATTCTCATGTGTAATAACTAATTTGACCATAAAAGTGGCAAGAAAATGCTCACTTCAAGGAGTTCTTGACCTGGCTCAAGGAGTAGAATCAGCTCTGCACTTTGACTTTTTAGTGACTCTATGGTGCAAGATTCCTAGCATTTTTAAACTCTGAAAATATATTCTTCAACTATATTCTCATTCCTAATAACTAATTTGACCATAAAAATGGCAAGAAAATTCTCACTTCAAGGAGTTCTTGACCTGGCTCACGGAGTAGAATCAGATCTGAACTGTGATTTCTTAGTGACTCTATGGCACAAGCTTCCTAGCATTTTTATACTCTGAAAACATGTTCTACAACTATATTCTCATGTCTAATAACTAATTTAACCAAAAAAATGACAAGAAAATGCTCACTTCAAGGAGTTCTTGACCTGGCTCACGAAGTAAAATCAGCTCTGCACGGTGTGTTTTTAGTGACTCTGTGGCGCAAGTTTCATAGTATTTATATGCTCTGAAAACATGTTCTCCAACTATATACTCATGTATAATAACTAATTTGACCAAAAAAATTGAAAGAAAATGCTCACTTCAAGGAGTTCTTGAGCTGGCTCACGGAGTAGAATCATCTCTGCACTTTGACTTTTTAGTGACTCTATGATGCAAGCTTCCTAGCATTTTTATACTCTGAAAACATGTTCTCCAACTGTATTCTCATTTCTAATAACTAATTTGACCATAAAATGGCAATAAAATGCTCACTTCAAAGAATTCTTGACTTAACTCACGGCTGTAAGTTTTTAGTGACTCTGTGGTGGAAGCTTCCGAGCATTTTTTTACTCTTAAAGCATATTCTCTAACTATATTTTCATGTCTAATAACTAATTTGACCATAAAAATGGAAATAAAATGATCACTTCATGGAATTTTTGACCTGGCTCACGGAGTAGAATCAGCTCTACACTTTGACATTTTAGTGACTCTATGGTGTAAGCTTCCTAGCATTTTTATACTCTGAAAACATGTTCTCCAACTATATTCTCATGTCTAATAACTAATTTGACCATAAAATGGCAATAAAATGATAACTTCAAAGAGTTCATGACTTAGCTCATGGCTGTATGTTTTTAGTGACTCTGTGGTGGAAGCTTCCGAGCATTTTTTTACTCTTAAAGAATATTCTCTAACTATATTTTCATGTCTAATAACTAATTTGGCCATAAAAATGGAATAAAATGATCACTTCATGGAATTCTTGACCTGGCTCACAGAGTAGAATCAGCTCTACACTTTGACTTTTTAGTGACTCTATGGCGTAAGCTTCCTAGCATTTTTATACTCTAAAACAAGTTCTCCAACTATATTCTCATGTTTAATAACTAATTTGACCATAAAAATGGCAAGAAAATGCTCACTTCAAGGAGTTCTTGACCTGGCTCAAGGAGTAGCTCTGCACTTTGACTTTTTAGTGACTCTATGATGCAAGTTTCCTAGCATTTTTAAACTCTGAAAATATATTCTCCAACTATATTCTCATGCCTAATAACTAATTTGACCATAAAAATGGCAAGAAAATTCTCACTTGAAGGAGTTCTTGATCTGGCTCACGGAGTAGAATCAGCTCTGAACTGTGATTTCTTAGTGACTCTATGGCGCAAGCTTCCTAGCATTTTTATACTCTGAAAACATATTCTCCAACAATAATCTCATGTCTAATAACTAATTTTACCATAAAAATGATAAGAAAATGCTCACTTCAAGGAGCTCTTGACATGACTCACGAAGTAGAATCAGCTCTGCACGGTGTGTTTTTAGTGACTCTGTGGTGCAAGTTTCATAGTAGTTATATGCTCTGAAAACATGTTCTCCAACTATATACTCATGTATAATAACTAATTTGACCAAAAAAATTGAAAGAAAATGCTCACTTCAAGGTGTTCTTGAACTTGCTCACGGAGTAGAATCATATCTGCACTTTGACTTTTTAGTGACTCTATAATGCAAGCTTCCTATCATTTTTATACTCTGAAAACATGTTCTCCAACTATATTCTCATGTCTAATAACTAATTTGACCATAAAATGGCAATAAAATGCTCACTTCAAAGAGTTCATGACTTAGCTCATGGCTGTATGTTTTTAGTGACTCTGTGGTGGAAGCTTCCAAGCATTTTTTTACTCTTAAAGCATATTCTCTAACTATATTTTCATGTCTAATAACTAATTTGACCATAAAAATGGAAAGAAAATGATCACTTCATGGAATTCTTGACCTGGCTCATGGAGTAGAATCAGCTCTACACTTTGACTTTTTAGTGACTCTATGGCGTAAGCTTCCTAGTATTTTTATACTCTAAAACAAGTTCTCCAACTATATTCTCATGTGTAATAACTAATTTGACCATAAAAGTGGCAAGAAAATGCTCACTTCAAGGAGTTCTTGACCTGGCTCAAGGAGTAGAATCAGCTCTGCACTTTGACTTTTTAGTGACTCTATGGTGCAAGATTCCTAGCATTTTTAAACTCTAAAAATATATTCCTCAACTATATTCTCATTCCTAATAACTAATTTGACCATAAAAATGGCAAGAAAATTCTCACTTCAAGGAGTTCTTGACCTGGCTCACGGAGTAGAATCAGATCTGAACTGTGATTTCTTAGTGACTCTATGGCACAAGCTTCCTAGCATTTTTATACTCTGAAAACATGTTCTACAACTATATTCTCATGTCTAATAACTAATTTAACCATAAAAATGACAAGAAAATGCTCACTTCAAGGAGTTCTTGACCTGGCTCACGAAGTAGAATCAGCTCTGCACGGTGTGTTTTTAGTGACTCTGTGGTGCAAGTTTCATAGTAGTTATATGCTCTGAAAATATGTTCTCCAACTATATACTCATGTATAATAACTAATTTGACCAAAAAAATTTGAAAGAAAATGCTCACTTCAAGGTGTTCTTGAACTGGCTCACGGAGTAGAATCATCTCTGCTCTTTGACTTTTTAGTGACTATATAATGCAAGCTTCCTAGAATTTTTATACTCTGAAAACATGTTCTCCAACTATATTCTCATGTCTAATAACTAATTTGACCATAAAATGGCAATAAAATGATAACTTCAAAGAGTTCATGACTTAGCTCATGGCTGTATGTTTTTAGTGACTCTGTGGTGGAAGCTTCCGAGCATTTTTTTACTCTTAAAGAATATTCTCTAACTATATTTTCATGTCTAATAACTAATTTGGCCATAAAAATGGAATAAAATGATCACTTCATGGAATTCTTGACCTGGCTCACAGAGTAGAATCAGCTCTACACTTTGACATTTTAGTGACTCTATGGCGTAAGCTTCCTAGCATTTTTATACTCTAAAACAAGTTCTCCAACTATATTCTCATGTTTAATAACTAATTTGACCATAAAAATGGCAAGAAAATGCTCACTTCAAGGAGTTCTTGACCTGGCTCAAGGAGTAGCTCTGCACTTTGACTTTTTAGTGACTCTATGATGCAAGTTTCCTAGCATTTTTAAACTCTGAAAATATATTCTCCAACTATATTCTCATGCCTAATAACTAATTTGACCATAAAAATGGCAAGAAAATTCTCACTTGAAGGAGTTCTTGATCTGGCTCACGGAGTAGAATCAGCTCTGAACTGTGATTTCTTAGTGACTCTATGGCGCAAGCTTCCTAGCATTTTTATACTCTGAAAACATATTCTCCAACAATAATCTCATGTCTAATAACTAATTTTACCATAAAAATGATAAGAAAATGCTCACTTCAAGGAGCTCTTGACATGACTCACGAAGTAGAATCAGCTCTGCACGGTGTGTTTTTAGTGACTCTGTGGTGCAAGTTTCATAGTAGTTATATGCTCTGAAAACATGTTCTCCAACTATATACTCATGTATAATAACTAATTTGACCAAAAAAATTGAAAGAAAATGCTCACTTCAAGGTGTTCTTGAACTTGCTCACGGAGTAGAATCATATCTGCACTTTGACTTTTTAGTGACTCTATAATGCAAGCTTCCTATCATTTTTATACTCTGAAAACATGTTCTCCAACTATATTCTCATGTCTAATAACTAATTTGACCATAAAATGGCAATAAAATGCTCACTTCAAAGAGTTCATGACTTAGCTCATGGCTGTATGTTTTTAGTGACTCTGTGGTGGAAGCTTCCGAGCATTTTTTTACTCTTAAAGCATATTCTCTAACTATATTTTCATGTCTAATAACTAATTTGACCATAAAAATGGAAAGAAAATGATCACTTCATGGAATTCTTGACCTGGCTCATGGAGTAGAATCAGCTCTACACTTTGACTTTTTAGTGACTCTATGGCGTAAGCTTCCTAGTATTTTTATACTCTAAAACAAGTTCTCCAACTATATTCTCATGTGTAATAACTAATTTGACCATAAAAGTGGCAAGAAAATGCTCACTTCAAGGAGTTCTTGACCTGGCTCAAGGAGTAGAATCAGCTCTGCACTTTGACTTTTTAGTGTCTCTATGGTGCAAGATTCCTAGCATTTTTAAACTCTAAAAATATATTCTTCAACTATATTCTCATTCCTAATAACTAATTTGACCATAAAAATGGCAAGAAAATTCTCACTTCAAGGAGTTCTTGACCTGGCTCACGGAGTAGAATCAGATCTGAACTGTGATTTCTTAGTGACTCTATGGCACAAGCTTCCTAGCATTTTTATACTCTGAAAACATGTTCTACAACTATATTCTCATGTCTAATAACTAATTTAACCATAAAAATGAAAAGAAAATGCTCACTTCAAGGAGTTCTTGACCTGACTCACGAAGTAAAATCAGCTCTGCAAGGTGTGTTTTTAGTGACTCTGTGGCGCAAGTTTCATAGTATTTATATGCTCTGAAAACATGTTCTCCAACTATATACTCATGTATAATAACTAATTTGACCAAAAAAATTGAAAGAAAATGCTCACTTCAAGGAGTTCTTGAGCTGGCTCACGGAGTAGAATCATCTCTGCACTTTGACTTTTTAGTGACTCTATGATGCAAGCTTCCTAGCATTTTTATACTCTGAAAACATGTTCTCCAACTATATTCTCATTTCTAATAACTAATTTGACCATAAAATGGCAATAAAATGCTCACTTCAAAGAATTCTTGACTTAACTCACGGCTGTAAGTTTTTAGTGACTCTGTGGTGGAAGCTTCCGAGCATTTTTTTACTCTTAAAGCATATTCTCTAACTATATTTTCATGTCTAATAACTAATTTGACCATAAAAATGGAAATAAAATGATCACTTCATGGAATTTTTTACCTGGCTCACGGAGTAGAATCAGCTCTACACTTTGACATTTTAGTGACTCTATGGTGTAAGCTTCCTAGCATTTTTATCTTCCTAGCATTTTTATACTCTAAAACAAGTTCTCCAACTATATTCTCATGTTTAATAACTAATTTGACCATAAAAATGGCAAGAAAATGCTCACTTCAAGGAGTTCTTGACCTGGCTCAAGGAGTAGAACAGCTCTGCACTTTGACTTTTTAGTGACTCTATGATGCAAGATTCCTAGCATTTTAAAACTTTGAAAATATATTCTCCAACTATATTCTCATGCCTAATAACTAATTTGACCATAAAAATAGCAAGAAAATTCTCACTTGAAGGAGTTCTTGACCTGGCTCACGGAGTAGAATCATCTCTGAACTGTGATTTCTTAGTTACTCTATGGCGCAAGCTTCCTAGCATTTTTATACTCTGAAAACATGTTCTCCAACTGTAATCTCATGTCTAATAACTAATTTTACCATAAAAATGACAAGAAAATGCTCACTTCAAGGAGTTCTTGACTTGGCTCACGAAGTAGAATCAGTTCTGCATGGTGTGTTTTTAGTGACTCTGTGGTGCAAGTTTCATAGTAATTATATTCTCTGAAAACATGTTCTCCAACTATATACTCATGTATAATAACTAATTTGACCAAAAAAATTGAAAGAAAATGCTCACTTCAAGGAGTTCTTGAACTGGCTCACTGAGTAGAATCATCTCTGCACTTTGACTTTTTAGTGACTCTATGATGCAAGCTTCCTAGCATTTTTATACTCTGAAAACATGTTCTCCAACTATATTCTAATGTCTAATAACTAATTTGACCATAAAATGGCAATAAAATGCTCACTTCAAAGAGTTATTGACTTAACTCACGGCTATAAGTTTTTAGTGACTCTGTGGTGGAAGCTTTCGAGCATTTTTTTACTCTTAAAGTATATTCTCTAACTATATTTTCATGTCTGATAACTAATTTGACCATAAAAATGGAAAGAAAATGATCACTTCATGGAATTCTTAACCTGGCTCACGGAGTAGAATCAGCTCTACACTTTGACTTTTTAGTGACTCTATGGCGTAAGCTTCCTAGAATTTTATACTCTAAAACAAGTTCTCCAACTATATTCTCATGTGTAATAACTAATTTGACCATAAAAGTGGCAAGAAAATGCTCACTTCAAGGAGTTCTTGACCTGGCTCAAGGAGTAGCATCAGCTCTGCACTTTGACTTTTTAGTGACTCTATGATGCAAGATTCCTAGCATTTTGAAACTCTGAAAATATATTCTCCAACTATATTCTCATGCCTAATAACTAATTTGACCATAAAAATGGCAAGAAAATTCTCACTTGAAGGAGTTCTTGACCTGGCTCACGGAGTAGAATCATCTCTGAACTGTGATTTCTTAGTGACTCTATGGCGCAAGCTTCCTAGCATTTTTATACTCTGAAAACATGTTCTCCAACTATAATCTAATGTCTATTAACTAATTTTACCATAAAAATGACAAGAAAATGCTCACTTTAAGGAGTTCTTGACCTGGCTCACGAAGTAGAATCAGCTCTGCACGGTGTGTTTTTAGTGACTCTGTGGTGTAAGTTTCATAGTAGTTATATGCTCTGAAAATATGTTCTCCAACTATATACTCATGTATAATAACTAATTTGACCAAAAAAATTTGAAAGAAAATGCTCACTTCAAGGTGTTCTTGAACTGGCTCACGGAGTAGAATCATCTCTGCACTTTGACTTTTTAGTGACTATATAATGCAAGCTTCCTAGAATTTTTATACTCTGAAAACATGTTCTCCAACTATATTCTCATGTCTAATAACTAATTTGACCATAAAATGGCAATAAAATGATCACTTCAAAGAGTTCATGACTTAGCTCATGGCTGTATGTTTTTAGTGACTCTGTGGTGGAAGCTTCCGAGCATTTTTTTACTCTTAAAGAATATTCTCTAACTATATTTTCACGTCTAATAACTAATTTGGCCATAAAAATGGAATAAAATGATCACTTCATGGAATTCTTGACCTGGCTCACAGAGTAGAATCAGCTCTACACTTTGACTTTTTAGTGACTCTATGGCGTAAGCTTCCTAGCATTTTTATACTCTAAAACAAGTTCTCCAACTATATTCTCATGTTTAATAACTAATTTGACCATAAAAATGGCAAGAAAATGCTCACTTCAAGGAGTTCTTGACCTGGCTCAAGGAGTAGCTCTGCACTTTGACTTTTTAGTGACTCTATGATGCAAGTTTCCTAGCATTTTTAAACTCTGAAAATATATTCTCCAACTATATTCTCATGCCTAGTAACTAATTTGACCATAAAAATGGCAAGAAAATTCTCACTTGAAGGAGTTCTTGATCTGGCTCACGGAGTAGAATCAGCTCTGAACTGTGATTTCTTAGTGACTCTATGGCGCAAGCTTCCTAGCATTTTTATACTCTGAAAACATATTATCCAACAATAATCTCATGTCTAATAACTAATTTTACCATAAAAATGATAAGAAAATGCTCACTTCAAGGAGTTCTTGACATGACTCACGAAGTAGAATCAGCTCTGCACGGTGTGTTTTTAGTGACTCTGTGGTGCAAGTTTCATAGTAGTTATATGCTCTGAAAACATGTTCTCCAACTATATACTCATGTATAATAACTAATTTGACCAAAAAAATTGAAAGAAAATGCTCACTTCAAGGTGTTCTTGAACTTGCTCAAGGAGTAGATACATATCTGCACTTTGACTTTTTAGTGACTCTATAATGCAAGCTTCCTATCATTTTTATACTCTGAAAACATGTTCTCCAACTATATTCTCATGTCTAATAACTAATTTGACCATAAAATGGCAATAAAATGCTCACTTCAAAGAGTTCATGACTTAGCTCATGGCTGTATGTTTTTAGTGACTCTGTGGTGGAAGCTTCCGAGCATTTTTTTACTCTTAAAGCATATTCTCTAACTATATTTTCATGTCTAATAACTAATTTGACCATAAAAATGGAAAGAAAATGATCACTTCATGGAATTCTTGACCTGGCTCACGGAGTAGAATCAGCTCTACACTTTGACTTTTTAGCGACTCTATGGCGCAAGCTTCCTAGCATTTTTATACTCTGAAAACATGTTCTCCAACTATAATCTCATGTCTAATAACTTATTTTACCATAAAAATGACAAGAAAATGCTCACTTCAAGGAGTTCTTGACCTGGCTCACGAAGTAAAATCAGCTCTGCACGGAGTGTTTTTTGTGACTCTGTGGTGTAAGTTTCATAGTAGTTATATACTCTGAAAATATGTTCTCCAACTATATACTCATGTATAATAACTAATTTGACCAAAAATATTGAAAGAAAATGCTCACCTCAAGGTGTTCTTGAACTGGCTCACGGAGTAGAATCATCTCTGCACTTTGACTTTTTAGTGACTATATAATGCAAGCTTCCAAGAATTTTTCTACTCTGAAAACATGTTCTCCAACTATATTCTCATGTCTAATAACTAATTTGACCATAAAATGGCAATAAAATGCTCACTTCAAAGAGTTCATGACTTAGCTCATGGCTGTATGTTTTTAGTGACTCTGTGGTGGAAGCTTCCGAGCATTTTCTTATCTTAAAGCATATTCTCTAACTATATTTTCATGTCTAATAACTAATTTGACCATAAAAATGGAAAGAAAATGATCACTTCATGGAATTCTTGACCTGGCTCACGGAGTAGAATCAGCTCTACACTTTGACTTTTTAGTGACTCTATGGCGTAAGATTCCTAGCATTTTTATACTCTAAATCAAGTTCTCCAACTATATTCTCATGTTTAATAAGTAATTTGACCATAAAAATGGCAAGAAAATGCTCACTTCAAGGAGTTCTTGACCTGGCTCAAGGAGTAGCTTTGCACTTTGACTTTTTAGTGACTCTATGATGCAAGTTTCCTAGCATTTTTAAACTCTGAAAATATATTCTCCAACTATATTCTCATGCCTAATAACTAATTTGACCATAAAAATGGCAAGAAAATTATCACTTGAAGGAGTTCTTGATCTGGCTCACGGAGTAGAATCAGCTCTGAACTGTGATTTCTTAGTGACTCTATGGCGCAAGCTTCCTAGCATTTTTAAACTCTGAAAACATATTCTCCAACAATAATCTCATGCCTAATAACTAATTTTACCATAAAAATGACAAGAAAATGCTCACTTCAAGGAGTTCTTGACATGACTCACGAAGTAGAATCAGCTCTGCACGGTGTGTTTTTAGTGACTCTGTGGTGCAAGTTTCATAGTAGTTATATGCTCTGAAAACATGTTCTCCAACTATATACTCATGTATATTAACTAATTTGACCAAAAAAATTGAAAGAAAATGCTCACTTCAAGGTGTTCTTGAACTTGCTCACGGAGTAGAGTCATCTCTGCACTTTGACTTTTTAGTGATTCTATAATGCAAGCTTCCTAGCATTTTTATACTCTGAAACACATGTTCTCCAATTATATTCTCATGTCTAATAACTAATTTGACCATAAAATGGCAATAAAATGCTCACTTCAAAGAGTTCATGACTTAGCTCATGGCTGTATGTTTTTAGTGACTCTGTGGTGGAAGCTTCCAAGCATTTTTTTACTCTTAAAGCATATTCTCTAACTATATTTTCATGTCTAATAACTAATTTGACCATAAAAATGGAAAGAAAATGATCACTTCATGGAATTCTTGACCTGGCTCATGGAGTAGAATCAGCTCTACACTTTGACTTTTTAGTGACTCTATGACGTAAGCTTCCTAGCATTTTTATACTCTAAAACAAGTTCTCCAACTATATTCTCATGTTTAATAACTAATTTGACCATAAAAATGGCAAGAAAATGCTCACTTCAAGAGTTCTTGACCTGGCTCAAGGAGTAGAACAGCTCTGCACTTTGACTTTTTAGTGACTCTGTGATGCAAGTTTCCTAGCATTTTTAAACTCTGAAAATATATTCTCCAATTATATTCTCATGCCTAATAACTAATTTGACCATAAAAATGGCAAGAAAATTCTCACTTGAAGGAGTTCTTGACCTGGCTCACGGAGTAGAATCAGCTCTGAACTGTGATTTCTTAGTGACTCTATGGCGCAAGCTTCCTAGCATTTTTATACTCTGAAAACATGTTCTCCAACTATAATCTCATGTATAATAACTAATTTTACCATAAAAATGACAAGAAAATGCTCACTTCAAGGAGTTCTTGACATTACTCACGAAGTAGAATCAACTCTGCACGGTGTGTTTTTAGTGACTCTGTGGTGCAAGTTTCATAGTAGTTATATGCTCTAAAAACATGTTCTCCAACTATATACTCATGTATAATAACTAATTTGACCAGATTAATTGAAAGAAAATGCTCACTTCAAGGTGTTCTTGAACTTGCTCACGGAGTAGAATCATCTCTGCACTTTGACTTTTTAGTGACTCTTTAATGCAAGATTCGTAGCATTTTATATTCTGAAAACATGTTCTCCAACTATATTCTCATGTCTAATAACTAATTTGACCAGAAAATGGCAATAAAATTCTCACTTCAAAGAGTTCATGACTTAGCTCATAGCTGTAAGTTTTTAGTGAATCTGTTGTAGAAGCTTCTGAGTATTTTTTTACTCTTAAAGCATATTCTCTAACTATATTTTCATGTCTAATATCTGATTTGACCATAAAAATGGAAAGAAAATGATCACTTCATGGAATTCTTAACCTGGCTCATGGAGTAGAATCAGCTCTACACTTTGACTTTTTAGTGACTCTATGGCGTAAGCTTCCTAGAATTTTTATACTCTAAAAAAAGTTCTCCAACTATATTCTCATGTTTAATAACTAATTTGACCATAAAAATGGCAAGAAAATGCTTACTTCAAGGAGTTCTTGACCTGGCTCAAGGAGTAGAACAGCTCTGCACTTTGACTTTTTAGTGATTCTATGATGCAAGATTCCTAGCATTTTGAAACTCTGAAAATATATTCTCCAATTATATTCTCATGCCTAATAACAAATTTGACCATAAAAATGGCAAGAAAATTTTCACTTGAAGGAGTTCTTGACCTGGCTCACAGAGTAGAATCAGCTCTGAACTGTGATTTCTTAGTGACTCTATGGCGCAAGCTTCCTAGCATTTTTATACTCTGAAAACATGTTCTTCAACTATAATCTCATGTATAATAACTAATTTTACCATAAAAATGACAAGAAAATGCTCACTTCAAGGAGTTCTTGACATTACTCACGAAGTAGAATCAACTCTGCATGGTGTGTTTTTAGTGACTCTGTGGTGCAAGTTTCATAGTAGTTATATGCTCTGAAAACATGTTCTCCAACTATATACTCATGTATAATAACTAATTTGACCAGAACAATTGAAAGAAAATGCTCACTTCAAGGTGTTCTTGAACTTGCTCACGGAGTATAATCATCTCTGCACTTTGACTTTTTAGTGACTCTTTAATGCAAGATTCCTAGCATTTTTATACTCTGAAAACATGTTCTCCAACTATATTCTCATGTCTAATAACTAATTTGACCAGAAAATGGCAATAAAATTCTCACTTCAAAGAGTTCATGACTTAGCTCATGGCTGTAAGTTTTTAGTGAATCTGTTGTAGAAGCTTCTGAGTATTTTTTTACTCTTAAAGCATATTCTCTAACTATATTTTCATGTCTAATATCTGATTTGACCATAAAAATGGAAAGAAAATGATCACTTCATGGAATTCTTAACCTGGCTCACGGAGTAGAATCAGCTCTACACTTTGACTTTTTAGTGACTCTATGGCGTAAGCTTCCTAGAATTTTTATACCCTAAAACAAGTTCTCCAACTATATTCTCATGTGTAATAACTAATTTGACCATAAAAGTGGCAAGAAAATGCTCACTTCAAGGAGTTCTTGACCTGGCTCAAAGAGTAGCATCAGCTCTGCACTTTGACTTTTTAGTGACTCTATGATGCAGGATTCCAAGCATTTTAAAATTCTTAAAATATATTCTCCAACTATATTCTCATGCCTAATAACTAATTTGACCATAATAATGGCAAGAAAATTCTCACTTGCAGGAGTTCTTGGCCTGGCTCACGGAGTAGAATCTGCTCTGAACTGTGATTTCTTAGTGACTCTATGGCGCAAGCTTCCTAGCATTTTTATACTCTGAAAACATGTTCTCCAACTATAATCTCATGTCTAATAACTAATTTTACCATAAAAATGACAAGAAAATGCTCACTTCAAGGAGTTCTTGAAATTGCTCACGAAGTAGAATCAGCTCTGCACGGTGTGTTTTTAGTGACTCTGTGGTGCAAGTTTCATAGTAGTTATATGCTCTGAAAACATGTTCTCAAACTATATACTCATGTATAATAACTAATTTGACCAAAAAAATTGAAAGAAAATGCTCACTTCAAGGTGTTCTTGAACTTGCTCACGGAGTAGAATCATCTCTGCATTTTGACTTTTTAGTGACTCTATAATGCAAGCTTCCTAGCATTTTTATACTCTTAAAACATGTTCTCAAACTATATTCTCATGTCTAATAACTAATTTGACCATAAAATGGCAATAAAATTCTCACTTCAAAGAGTTCATGACTTAGCTCATGGCTGTAAGTTTTTAGTGAATCTGTGGTAGAAGCTTCTGAGTATTTTTTTACTCTTAAAGCATAATCTCTAACTATATTTTCATGTCTAATATCTGATTTGACCATAAAAATGGAAAGAAAATGATCACTTCATGGAATTCTTAACCTGGCTCACGGAGTAGAATCAGCTCTACACTTTGACTTTTTAGTGACTCTATGGCGTAAGCTTCCTAGAATTTTTATACCCTAAAACAAGTTCTCCAACTATATTCTCATGTGTAATAACTAATTTGACCATAAAAGTGGCAAGAAAATGCTCACTTCAAGGAGTTCTTGACCTGGCTCAAAGAGTAGCATCAGCTCTGCACTTTGACTTTTTAGTGACTCTATGATGCAAGATTCCAAGCATTTTTAAATTCTGAAAATATATTCTCCAACTATATTCTCATGCCTAATAACTAATTTGACCATAAAAATGGCAAGAAAATTCTCACTTGAAGGAGTTCTTGGCCTGGCTCACGGAGTAGAATCAGCTCTGAACTGTGATTTCTTAGTGACTCTATGGCGCAAGCTTCCTAGCATTTTTATACTCTGAAAACATGTTCTCCAACTATAATCTCATGTCTAATAACTAATTTGACCATAAAAATGACAAGAAAATGCTCACTTCAAGGAGTTCTTGAAATGGCTCACGAAGTAGAATCAGCTCTGCACGGTGTGTTTTTAATGACTCTGTGGTGCAAGTTTCATAGTAGTTATATGCTCTGAAAACATGTTCTCAAACTATATACTCATGTATAATAACTAATTTGACCAAAAAAATTGAAAGAAAATGCTCACTTCAAGGTGTTCTTGAACTTGCTCACGGAGTAGAATCATCTCTGCATTTTGACTTTTTAGTGACTCTATAATGCAAGCTTCCTAGCATTTTTATACTCTTAAAACATGTTCTCAAACTATATTCTCATGTCTAATAACTAATTTGACCATAAAATGGCAATAAAATGCTAACTTCAAAGAGTTCATGACTTAGCTCATGGCTGTAAGTTTTTAGTGAATCTGTGGTAGAAGCTTCTGAGTATTTTTTTACTCTTAAAGCATAATCTCTAACTATATTTTCATGTCTAATATCTGATTTGACCATAAAAATGGAAAGAAAATGATCACTTCATGGAATTCTTAACCTGGCTCACGGAGTAGAATCAGCTCTACACTTTGACTTTTTAGTAACTCTATGGCGTAAGCTTCCTAGAATTTTTATACTCTAAAACAAGTTCTTCAACTATATTCTCATGTTTAATAACTAATTTGACCATAAAAATGGCAAGAAAATGCTTACTTCAAGGAGTTCGTGACCTGGCTCAAGGAGTAGAACAGCTCTGCACTTTGACTTTTTAGTGACTCTATGATGCAAGATTCCTAGCATTCTGAAACTCTGAAAATATATTCTCCAACTATATTCTCATGCCTAATAACTAATTTGACCATAAAAATGGCAAGAAAATTCTCACTTGAAGGAGTTCTTGACCTGGCTCACAGAGTAGAATCATCTCTGAACTATGATTTCTTAGTGACTCTATGGCGCAAGCTTCCTAGCATTTTTATACTCTAAAAACATGTTCTCCAACTATAATCTCATGTCTAATAACTTATTTTACCATAAAAATGACAAGAAAATGCTCACTTCAAGGAGTTCTTGACCTGGCTCACGAAGTAGAATCAGCTCTGCACGGTGTGTTTTTAGTGACTCTGTGGTGCAAGTTTCATAGTAGTTATATGCTCTGAAAACATGTTCTCCAACTATATACTCATGTTTAATAACTAATTTGACTAAAAAAATTGAAAGAAAATGCTCACTTCAAGGTGTTCTTAAACTGGCTCACGGAGAAGAATCATCTCTGCACTTTGACTTTTTAGTGACTCTATAATGCAAGCTTCCTAGCATTTTTATACTCTGAAAACATGTTCTCCAACTATATTCTCATGTCTAGTCTCCATATTCTCATGTCTAAAAAAAGATGACTCTCTCCAAAATTTCTCTCTCTAGATTTTCTCTCTAACTCTCCATGGATTCACCGTTGCCTCCCTTGGCTAGTGTATCGCCGCCGGTGATCTTGGACATCGCTGCCTTATGCATCCAGTTTCCTGGACTTGCGGATTACTTGAAAGAATCGGAGGCCCCTATCCCTTCGACACAACATCAACCAGATCGCGATCGCTTGAAATGGGGTCATCATGATCAATCTGATCTATCCCATGTGCCAGACGTGCATCATCGTTCTGGATCATCGCAGAAGGAACACTCTGATCATCAATCCCCTAAACGTGGATCCACAAATCCACCATCTTTTGCAGACAAACTTCGAACTGAACCGGAGACTGTTGCAAGTCGTATGAAGATGGCCATATGCAAAGGATCCTTCCCGGATCCCGTGGCGAGGCCGATTGAAAAATCAGGTGATAGCGTTACATTACATATTAACAAATACTTCTATGATAGTAGGATTAAGTTATTTTCGCAATTTTTTATTGCTAGGATTCTCAACCCTAAAGGTGTAAAACCTATGAACCAGATGGAGGTCGAATGCTTTCTGAAGAAACTCGGACGTGGATATTACACAGTGATGTTAATGGATGATACGATCAAGGTTCAAATCCTCCGAAAAAGGGTCTTTGAAGTTGGCGACGTACAAATTAGGGTTCAACAATGGACCCCAATTTTTAATCCCTACAAGGTTAAATCATCAATCGTCTCAACCTCAATCAGAATATATGAACTTCCGATGGAGCTTTGGCATGAGGAGGTGATTACACATGTGGCCAGTGCAGTCGGATCTCCAATTCGAATTGATGATCGAGCACTTGATGGATCAACGGGACACTTTGCTAGGGTATTGGTGGAGGTTGACCTGCTTGATGATCTGCCAAATGGAATGAACATCAACACTCCTGATTCTAATATTCGTATATCTTTTGGCTATGAAAACTTGCCTGAATATTGCAGGTCTTGTCATACTTTGGGGCATTCCACAGTGAATTGTTTAAAAAAGAAGAGCAGGAAGGGGAAGCGTAAGAACAAGCCACAAAAGGATGCCGAGGGGTTTGAAAAACTAAGAAAAACCTGGAAGGAAAAGGAGGCGGAGCAAGAGCCAGTTGTACAACACAATAGCTTTGAGCACTTGGTAAACGAAGAGGATAGTGAAGCATCTGAGGCTTCTGAAAATGAACAAGATGTGAATCTATCGGGGGATGAACAGGGGCAGTCCGATAGCCCTTTCATAGAGGTGTCATCGGGTAAAAGAATAGTCTTATACGAAGGGGAGGTTGATCCTATGGGGACAGGAACATCAGCAAGCAAACAGGTCATTGTGTATGATCCTAATGCTGAGATTAAGTATGATGCACATAGTGTTAAACACTTTGTGCGGGAGGAAGCACCAGTTACAAGATCACAGGCTCGACTCACTCAGGTGGACCCTAGGAGCTCTGTTGTTGCAAAGAATATGCAAAATAATGTAGGAAAAACCTACTCTCATATGAGCACCAAACCGCCGAAGCACGGTCGTAATTCAGGTCGTAAATGAAGATTTTATTTTGGAATATCAGGGGTATAGGGAATGATGCATCCCGAGCTGCCTTGAGAAACTTATGCATCAAACACCGCCCAATTTTGTTGGCCATTGCGGAGCCTAAAAGTTCCCTCTCCACAATTCCTCCTCATTACTGGAATCATTTAAACCTCTCTCTTGTTGGAACTAATGATAGGGAAGACATATGGATTTTCTGTAACTCTTCTTTTATCAATGGGGTGGTGATATTCTCTTCAAATCAAATAGTAATTGTTGATGTTGTTTTCCAATCAGAAACTTTCAGGATTGGATTCATACATGCCCATAACTCCCATGTTAATCGAAGACAACTATGGTTGGATGCAACTGAGCACTTATCCTCTTGTGCAGCTCTTATGGGGGATTTTAATGCGACCCTTGGAACACATGAGCGTATGTTTCCTTTCAGTCATGATAATAGTAGTCAGTTGGAGTTTGGGGAATTTGTAAACCTCAATGACTTGCAAGATGTGCATTTGCATGGAGCACAATTCACATGGCTTTCTAGATCAGCAACTAGAGCTACTAGGGGATCTCGTATTGATAGAGTTTTGGTTACTGATAGATTTTTAGATTTTTGGGATTCCCTTCATCTTACCTCTTTGGCGAGACATTGTTCGGATCACACTCCGATATTATTGGCATGTAGCTTGCAAGAAGCAATACCTAAGCCTTTCAGGTTTCAAAAAATGTGGCTCCTTGATACAAACTTCTACATACTGGCGGCAACTTCATGGACTTTACCTACATTCTCCCAAAATCCTATTGTGCTGTTCACTCTAAAACTCCGCAGACTCAAGGGTGATATCAAGGAGTGGAATTATTCACAATTTGGCAATATTTTTGATAATGTCTCCGACGCCATGAAGAATCTCAGTGATATACAACGGCGTATGGAGGAGGAAGGAGAAAATGAGGAGATCTTCTATGAAGAAATGGATGCACATTTCCTTCTCCATGAAAAATTGCAGAGGCAGCAGCAATACTACTCACAGAAGAACAGAACATCCTGGTTAAAGGATGGAGACCGCAACTTGGCTTTCTTCCACAAGATGAATAAAAATAATAAAGCAAGAAGCAATATCCAATCGATGATGGTAGATGGATCTTTGACTGATGATAAGGGAATTATCTCCGAACATGTGATGGGATATTATGAATCACTTTTTGCTGAACCCCAGAACGTACCTGACTTTGAGGAGTTATGTTTCATTAATAGCTTCATGTCGGAGAGAGACAACAGGAGGCTCACTCAAATACCTACTGAGGAGGAAATCACAGTGGCCGTTTTTGCTCTTTCACCGGACAGTGCCCCAGGCCCCGATGGTTTTGGCAGAGCTTTCTTTCAACGATGCTGGCATATCATTAAGGATGACCTCTGTAATGCAATCAGGTTCTTTTTCAGCTCTAATACTTTGTCGGGTGGGGTTAATTGTAATTTTATTACTCTTATTCCTAAGGTTACTGGTGCAAATAAAGTGGAGGACTTCAGACCTATTAATCTATGCAACTTTCTTTTCAAAGTCTTCACAAAAATATTGTCTACAAGATTGGGGCCTCTCCTTCATAAACATCTTGGAGTTTATCAGTTTGGATTTATACCACAAAGAAACATTCACCATTGCATAGCTGTAGCATCTGAATGTTTTTAACTGTCTTGATTCGTCAACATTGGGAAATATGGCTTTCAAAATTGATATTCGTAAGGCTTTTGATACTTTACGATGGGATTTCATCTTGGAGATTCTACGCCGCATGGGATTCTCGGAGACTTTTATCAATATGTTGAAAGGAATTTTTGCATCTGCAAAGGTATCAGTATTGATTAATGGGGCACCTCATGGTTTCTTTTCCTGTGGAAGAGGCGTACGTCAAGGAGATCCCCTCTCACCTCTTATATTCTGCATTGCAGAGGAAGCATTGGGCTTATGGATTCAACACTTCATGCATACTGGACGCATAAATAATGCCCGATCGGGAAGGAGTAACCCCTTTCCACCATACCTTTTCTACGCTGATGATATACTTCTATTTTGCAGGGGGGATGATCTTTCGATAGAGGGTATACATCATGTTCTTAGTCATTATGCTGAATTATCAGGGCAGGTTTATAATCCAAATAAATCAAAAGTTCTATATGGGAAGTTTGTTAAGCGCGCGATCAAGAGAAAGGTGAAGGATATTTTGGGATTACAAGAGGGAGAGTACCCTTTTACATATCTTGGCGTTCCAATATTTAAGGGTACTCCAAAGAGGATATTTTTTCAGCAAGCTACTGATCATATAATTAGCAAATTCAGCAGGTGGAAGGGGGGATCTTTATCAATGGCTGGAAGAATATGTATGGTATTCTCAGTGATCATATCATCTACCATACACACTATGATGGTGTACAAATGGCCTATACATCAGATCAAAAGAATTGAAGCTGCAAGTAGAAACTTTATTTGGAGTGGAGACCCCTTCAAGCAACACCACTTCACCATTGGTTGGAATAGAATCTGCTCGCCAACTACGGAGGGAGGATTAGGGGTACATTCAATATGAGCAACTAATGAGGCTCTCCTCATGAAGTTAGCCTGGGATGTGTTGAGTGGGAACACTGCTCTGGCTTTCATTCAGCACAGATGGATGCAGGGATCCTATCCGAAGACATCTCATGTAGCTTCTTCAGTTCGTCCAGGATGCAAGGGTTATCTTTTCAAATTGGCAGAGGAGGATTTCTGGATTATTGGAGAAAATTCTCAAGTGAACTTTTGGTTGGACAATTGGATCGGCATGCCTATTGCAGACATTGTGGACATCCCTTTTGAATATAGGAGACATTATGAGAACAAGATCACAGATTATTTCTATGATGGCACATGGCATTTTACAGAAGATTTCATAATTGCTTTTCCTAATGTGATTGATAAAATTTTATCTATTGCCATATCTCCTAACTTGGTGGACTGCAGGAGGTGGATGCCATCACTTACAGGTGTGGTCACTTCAAAGATAGCATACATGCACATAAGACCTCAATTCATTGCTACTAATTGGGGCAGCTGGATATGGGCGCCTTTTATTCCTCCCTGTAGGTCAGTGATAGTATGGAAAGCCATCAAGGGGGTTCTGACTACATGGGAAGTTCTCAGACATCGAGGTTTCAATGGGCCGTCAAGATGTTACCTATGCAAGGCAAATGAGGAGAGTTTGGATCACATTTTTATGAGTTGCCCGATATCAAAGCAAGTTTTGCAGTTTATTCTGAGAGGATTTAGTTTTGGGAATCAGATTCACGTGGATCAAAGCTTGGCAGAGTTTATCTTACAAGTAATGCAGATACAAGGGAGCAAGCAAGTCATTTCTCTATGGAGGTATACTATTGTCACATACATATGGATCATATGGTATACCCGCAACAATATGGTATATGGAGGATACACAAATGATTTGAGAGACAAGACAGTCACCACACTGGGCACGATAGCTATGATCAAGTCACTGATAAAGGAGCTCAATGGATAAAAAATTGGTAGCATGTTTAATACGGTGGAGGATTTGGGAGCTTTGCATTACTTTGACATTACTGGAGTGCCGAGGCAAGCTCCCCACATTATCTCAGTCCGATGGCTGCCTCCAAAGCCAGGTTGGGTGAAGATTAACACTGATGGACACGCTGCCGGATCACCTGGGAGTATTGCTGGCAGTGAAGTTTATAGAAACAGCAGGGGTTTCTTCATGGAGGCTTTCACGACAGGTTTTGGCACAGGTTTTGCCTTTGAAGCGGAATTGGCAGCGGCGTTCCTAGCAATTGAAATTGCTTTTAATAAAGGATGGCATTCGTTATGGTTAGAAACAGACTCGATTATGGTTCAGCAGATTATGCAAGCGGAAAAACCAACCCTTCCATGGAGGCTCATGGCCAAGTGGCAGGCAGCAAGAGACATTGTACTTCAAATTCGTTTCATGGTAACACATATCTACCGTGAAGGAAATTTTACAGCGGATTCAATTGCAGCAAAGGGAGGGGATTTTGTTTGGATAGCAGAGGCAGGTGCAGCAATGAACACTATACTCTTCAAAGATATGAATCATAATTATTTTAGGTTTAAATAGTTTTTAATACTTTTAATTCCTAGTCATCTTCTCATGTCTAATAACTAATTTGACCAAAAAATGGCAATAAAATGCTCACTTCAAAGAGTTCATGACTTAGCTCATGGCTGTATGTTTTTAGTGACTCAGTGGTGGAAGCTTCCGAGCATTTTTTTACTCTTAAAGCATATTATCTAACTATATTTTCATGTCTAATAACTAATTTGACCATAAAAATGGAAAGAAAATGATCACTTCATGTAATTCTTGACCTGGCTCATGGAGTAGAATCTGCTCTACACTTTGAATTTTTAGTGACTCTATGGCGTAAGCTTCCTAGCATTTTTATACTCTAAAACAAGTTCTCCAACTATATTCTCATGTTTAATAACTAATTTGACCTTACAAATGGCAAGAAAATGCTCACTTCAAGGAGTTCTTGACCTGGCTCAAGGAGTAGAACACCTCTGAACTTTGACTTTTTAGTGACTCTATGATGCAAGATTCCTAGCATTTTTAAACTCTGAAAATATATTCTCCAACTATATTCTCATGCCTAATAACTAATTTGACCATAAAAATGGCAAGAAAATTCTCACTTGAAGGAGTTCTTGACCTGGCTCACGGAGTAGAATCAGCTCTGAACTGTGATTTCTTAGTGACTCTATGGCGCAAGCTTCCTAGCATTTTTATACTCTGAAAACATGTTCTCCAACTATAATCTCATGTCTAATAACTAATTTTACCAAAAAAATGACAAGAAAATGCTCACTTCAAGGAGTTCTTGACAAGGCTCACGAAGTAGAATCATCTCTGCACGGTGTGTTTTTAGTGACTATGTGGTGCAAGTTTCATAGTAGTTATATGCTCTGAAAACATGTTCTCCAACTATATACTCATGTATAATAACTAATTTGACCAAAAAAATTGAAAGAAAATGCTCACTTCAAGGTGTTCTTGAACTGGCTCACGGAGTAGAATCATCTCTGCACTTTGACTTTTTAGTGACTCTATAATGCAAGCTTCCTAGCATTTTTATACTCTAAAAACATGTTCTCCAACTATATTCTCATGTCTAATAACTAATTTGACCATAAAATGGCAATAAAATGCTCACTTCAAAGAGTTCATGACTTAGCTCATGGCTGTAAGTTTTTAGTGAATCTGTGGTAGAAGCTTCCGAGCATTTTTTTACTCTTAAAGCATATTCTCTAACTATATTTTCATGTCTAATATCTTATTTGACCATAAAAATAGAAAGAAAATGATCACTTCATGGAATTCTTAACCTGGCTCACGGAGTGGAATCAGCTCTACACTTTGACTTTTTAGTGACTCTATGGCGTAAGCTTCCTAGAATTTTTATACTCTAAAACAAGTTCTCCAACTATATTCTCATGTGTAATAACTAATTTGACCATAAAAGTGGCAAGAAAATGCTCACTTCAAGGAGCCTCGCTTTTATATTGAACAATGTAATAACAATTTTATTTGAAATGAGAATCATATGATCAAACGTTCTTGCATATTATAAATTGTTTATTTATATGTTTGTGCAAAAGTCCATTTACTTTATACTGTAGATAATATGTTGTGCGACAACACGCGGAAGATCATATTATCGGTTTCCTTATAAAGTATAAACAGATGCTCACCACCGAGATAGACGGGGACTATCTATCGGTATGGTTGTAGTGTGATTTGGAATTAGTTTGTCTTGACTATAGAATCACATTAGTGCACTTAGCGTGTATTGAGTAGGACCGCTTGAGATCGTTCGACTTGTACTGTCTATATAGAAGAACTTGATCTCTGTTATTATGGATGTCCATGCTCTTAATCCCTATACAATAACTTCGACACGTAGGGCAGTATGTATTTCTTTTATTCATCAATGGGTGAGATTTAAATGAATTAAATCAACAAACTCGGTGAGTTGGGAAGTAGTGCTGTCTCTATGGTGTGCTGTTGATTGTAGAAGGAATCCATGTCCGATTTAGGTTGATGATGTCCCCTTGAGGAGCTCATAAGGTTTATCATGTAAATCTTGCAAGTGGATTAATTTCCGGCATGATAAAAAGGTTGAGTGGTACTACTCTCGGATGAGATATTAATTAATTTGAGTTGTCAGTAACTTAATTAATTAATGGGCATTGAATATCTTAAACATGGGGAGATTATTGGGCTCATAATAAGAAGGAGCCCAGAACATAATTTGGGATTGGATGGGTAGTGCAGTAATAATATTTTAGTGGACTATATTATTATTATTGGATTTAATTAAAAGCTTTGGGCTAAGCTTGATTAATTAAATCTGATTGAGGCCCAACCCAATTTCTCCTCCTGGTCCCTACTGTAGCCCTTTATAATAGTCAGCTCAGCTCCTGGATGCCCTAATTTTTGAGAACGCCGTTCTTTTGTCTAAAAAGTGGTTAGGAGTAGATTGAGGGATCCTGCAGACTGTTGACCACACAACAGTAGGATTGACTAGGGTAATACAGTAGAAGAACAAGAGGTAGTTCTTCTCAAATATTCATCCTCTACTCCAATCCAGAAGACAGGTATTGATTTATGCTTCCGCTGTATCTGTTTATCTGTTTTGTTTATCAAATCACGTTAACCATAAGATCCAATTGCTAACAATTGGTATCAGAGCCTTGTTACTTGGTGAAATGTGATTTGTAAGGTTGTTTTGTGATTATTTGATTAATTGTTTTAATCTGTTTTTAATCACATGTTCATTGGCTATTTTTCGTGTGTTCAAGTCAGTAGACAAATTGATTTGTTGATTTGATGTGATGTGTGTTTCTTTTACACTGTACACACTATTATCATACACAAATAGTCAACTCTCTGGTGTGTTTGTTTCACACTCATCACACACGCGCACCCTGTCGAGAATTCCGACAGCGTCCATCCCGGTGGCGCGTGACCTTCTGACGAGGCGGAATCGTGGTGACGACGCGGCGGTGACGATTCCAAGACCAGTCGGCGCGGAATCGAGGCGACGGTGCGGCGGTGATGATTCCAAGACCAGTCGGCGCGGGTTCGAGTTCGATTGCGACGCGGCGGCTTGAACTCCAAGGCGAGGCGTCTGGGCGGCGATGGGGACAGCGCGACTGGACGGACCAGCGTGGAAGATCCGTTCAGATCGGTGCACGTCGCCATAGGATCTGGCTACACTGGTGATGGCACGCGGCTGAGCGACGGAGTCGAGGCGGCGGTAGATTACGGCAGCGCCGGGGGAGATCCGTGCATATCTGAAGGCGACAAGTTCAGATCGGCACACGTAGGCACAGATCGGGCGTTGACGTCGGCTGGTGGAGAGGTCAACTCCAGGCGGTCTGCAGAAGCGGACGTCTGTGCGGCGGCGCTGGACAGTCTGCTGGACGACAAACGGCCGGTGTCTGCGAGGGAAGCCGGCGGCGGCAGCGTCGGTGTCGTGTCTGCTGCGTCTGTTTCGTCTATACGCGGCGGCTGGCGGGTGCAGCTGGGAGCTGTCGGCGGCGGGCTAACGGCGTGATTCAGTTCGCCTGTTGGCGGCGCCTCCGGGGACAGCGGCAAGGCGGCGACTGGCTGAGCCGGTGAAGAGGAGATGGCGGCTGCTACTCCTAGGGTTTCAGCTGTTATGGGCTTGGGTTGGGCCTTGTTTTTGTTTGCGGATTGGGCTTGTGTCTGATAATTGGGCTTGCATATTAATTAAATACTGTTGGGCCTGTATTTTTTTTTTTTTTTTGAGGTTTGGGCTTCATGGATTGTAAATAATTTTTTGAGCAACTGGGCCTGTATGTGTTTTATTTATTAATTGTTTGTGGTGTTGGGCCTTGAGATGTATTGGGCTTGTTCCAAAGAAATAAAATTGGCTGGCTTAATGGGCTTTATTTTTTTAATTATAATGGCTGCTCATTAATTGCTAATTTTATTTGGAATAGGTAGGCCCAATTTTTGATCCAACTTTATTTTGCAATTAATTGAATTATATAATTGATTTAATTGTTTAACGTGACGATTAATTGTTATATATGTGTAAAGCATGTTTTATGTGATTTATTTAATTTTAAATTACTTGGATTTAAAGCATGCTTTATTGTATATTTTATTGTGAAATATTATATGCATGTTAAAAACCCTCTGTGCTAAATAACTAAGTGGGAGAGGGGATTGGTATATAAATTCTCATGGCCTCCATTATTGGTTTGTAAGTGATGTGAATAAACTTGCGCGTTGGCATTAGAGCCTTCCTCCCTATCGGATGAGTTTGTTCACGGATCACTGGTACAAACTTCTTTAAGATAATAGTAGGAAGTTATCTGAGCGCGTGTGTACTTCTCCATCTGTAAGGCACACAAGCTTGGGCCGCGGACTTGGGATTAAATAATGGTATACACTTAGGTGTAAATAATATGTATCCTCCCCATCGGAGTCACTGCTATTATTTGCATGGCTAAATAGAAACCGACTATTAATTATTTTGTCATAAAGTTAGGTTGACAAATGAAATTATTGGGTAAAACCTTCTCTTGTAAATGTTAGGGTTTGTATACGTCCACACTATCGTGGCATGCAAATCCACGGTGCTTGAGATGTTGGTGAATTTTGTTTTATATTGTTTTGAGGGATTCAATATAAATTGGTAAATTCGAAGTGTTTGATCTGTTTATTATTTATGATTCTCAGGTTTTTTTTCAAATGGCTTTGAACTCACTTTCTGTCATACTTAAAGAACACAAACTTACTGGCACTAATTATGTCGACTGGAAGCGTAACATGGATATTGTTTTAACTGCTGAAGATTACATCTTTGTACTTTCTGAGGAATGCCCTCCGGCACCTACTGATGCCTCTACCGAAGAGCAAAGAAATGCTTATAATAGGTGGGTCAAAGCTGATAAGATGGCTAAGTGCTATATTTTGGCTTCAATGTCAAATGTGCTTCAGACTCAGCATCAAGCTATGGACACCGCCTATGATATGATGCTTAATCTTAGGGAACTCTTCGGTCATCAGAGTCGTCCTGCTAGGTCGAAGGGCATGTCGGTCTTGATGAACACCAAAATGGCTGAGGGCACTTCCGTAAGGGAGCATGTCCTTAGGATGATGGGCCAACTCAATGAGTTGGAAGTTCTTGGAGCAGAAATCGATGGGGAAACCCAGGTCGATATTATACTCCAAAGCTTGCCTAGGAGTTTTGAGCAGTTTCGCCTGAACTATGGTATGAACAAACATTTGTACTCGTTGGCGGAACTGATGACAGAACTCGTGGCGGCGGAAGAACTGTTTCGTAGACCACCTCTGGTTCATGTTGCTGAACATGCTTCTCATCCTAGGCCGAAAGGCGGTAGGAAGAAGAAGAAGCAAGGGAATCCAGCACCGGTGAACCAAGTGAAGGCAAAGACGGGTGCGGTCAAGAAACCTAAAGGCAAGTGCTTCAAATGTAAGCAGCCGGGACACTACAAGGTTGACTGCCCTCTTCTGAAGGGGAACAGGAATGGTAAGTCTTATATTCTAGTTGTTGAATCGTGTTTAGCGGCTGTATCTGCTGACACTTGGTGTGTAGATACGGGAGCCACTGACCATGTCTGCAAATCTTTGCAGGGGTTCCACCAAACCCGACAGCTTAGTGATGGAGAGATTACTATACTCATGGGAAATGCTACAAGAGTAGCAGCTGTTGCAGTGGGAGACGTCTATTTATCTTTTAATAAGAATAAAACTCTTGTTTTGAGGAATTGTCTTTATGTACCTCATTTTAGAAAGAATTTAATTTCAGTTTCTAAATTGTTTATGGATGGATATTCTGTTTCTTTTAATGACAAGGTTGTTTTAAGGAAAAATGGAATTTTTATCTGTGATGGTGCATTGATAGATAATTTGTATACTCTTAATCCAATTACTCCCACAGTGCAACAAATTGAAATGAATGATACATCTACTAATAAGAGAAAAGAACCTTCTAAAATGAACCAAACATATCTTTGGAATCTAAGACTAGGTCATATTAACTTGAGTAGGATTCAAAGGTTGATAGCTGATGGACCTCTGAGTTCATTAGTAGTGGAAAATTATCCAACTTGCGAATCCTGCTTGGAAGGAAAAATGACAAAAATGTCTTTCAAGGCAAAGGGGCATAGAGCCAAGGATTTGTTGGAATTGGTTCATTCTGATTTATGTGGTCCTATGTCTGTCCAGGCAAGAGGTGGTTTTGAATATTTCGTCACTTTCATTGATGATTATTCAAGATACGGATATATTTATTTGATGCGCCGCAAGTCTGAATGCTTTGATAAATTCAAAGAATACAAGGCTGATGTGGAAAAGCAACTTGGAAAATATATCAAAACACTACGATCTGATCGTGGTGGTGAATATCTCTTGGGAGAGTTTAGGAATTATTTATCGGAAAATGGGATTGAATCCCAATTGTCTGCACTGAGCACACCCCAGCAGAATGGCGTAGCGGAAAGAAGGAATATGACTCTTATGGAAATGGTAAGATCAATGATGAGTTATTCGGAATTACCAAATTCGTTTTGGGGACACGCCTTAGAAACAGCGGCTTACATTCTAAACTTAGTACCTTCTAAATCGGTAGCCTCCACACCCACAGAACTGTGGACCGGGCGCAAGCCTAGTCTGAAACATGTTCGGATTTGGGGTGCTCCGGCACACGTGTTAAAGGCAGATGCTGACAAGTTAGAATCACGTACTGATGTTTGTCTGTTTATAGGGTATCCTAGAGGAACGAAGGGTGGTTTATTTTATAGTCCCAAGGACCATAAGGTGATCGTGAGCGCGAATGCCAGATTTTTGGAAGAGGATTATATAATGGATCATAAACCCATGAGTAAAATTGTTCTAGAAGAAGTTAGAGGGGAAACACCAAATTTAATACCAAATGTGCAAGAAGATGTACCACAGGACACTGCACTGCGTGTCACACATGATACACAAATACCTGCGGAGCCTCGTCGTAGTGGGAGGGTTGCCAGACAACCGGATAGATTCATGGGATTGGGAGAGTCATCCGACTTGGTCCCAGGTGAACATGAAATTGACCCATGGAATTACAACGAGGCACTGCAGGATAAAGATGCTCAATTATGGCAAAACACAATGAAATCTGAGATAGAATCCATGTATTCTAATCATGTCTGGGAGCTTGTAGAACCACCTAATGGTGTAAAAGCTATTGGATGCAAGTGGATCTATAAGAGAAAAAGAGGATCTGACGGTAAGGTGGAAACCTTTAAAGCAAGGCTTGTGGCTAAAGGATATACTCAGAAAGAAGGAATCGATTATGAGGAAACCTTCTCACCCATGGCCATGCTTAAGTCAATCCGGATTCTTTTGTCTATTGCTGCTCATATGGACTATGAGGTATGGCAGATGGATGTCAAGACAGCTTTCCTGAATGGAAGTCTTGAGGAAAACATCTACATGAAGCAACCAGAGGGTTTCATTGCAAAGGGCGAAGAGCATCTTGTGTGTAAGCTTAAAAAGTCCATTTATGGATTGAAACAAGCTTCAAGATCTTGGAACATCCGTTTTGATGAAGTAATCCAGTCATATGGATTTATTCAATGTCCGGATGAATCATGTGTATACAAGAAGTGTGACGGAAACGTAGTGGTATTTCTTGTACTCTACGTGGATGATATTCTGCTCATTGGAAACAATGTAAAGGTATTGTCGGGCGTAAGGGTATGGCTGTCCAAGCAATTTGAGATGAAGGACTTGGGAGAGGCCGGACACATTCTTGGGATCAAATTAATAAGGAATCGCAAGAAAAGAATGTTGTGCTTATCCCAAGCTTCATATATTGATACAATACTGACTCGTTTTAGCATGCAAGATTCCAAGAAAGGTTTTCTACCTTTCAGACATGGAATACCTCTTTCTAAAGATATGTGTCCAAAGACACAACATGAAATAGAGGCAATGAAGCTGGTCCCTTATGCTTCGGCAGTGGGAAGTCTCATGTATGCTATACTATGTACGAGACCAGATATCTGTTATGCCGTGGGCATGGTCAGTAGGTATCAAAGTAATCCAGGACAAGGGCATTGGACTGCGGTAAAGCATATTTTGAAGTACCTGCGAAGGACTAGGGATTATGTGCTGGTTTACCGGGCAGATACTTTGTTACCTTTGGGTTATACTGATTCGGATTTCCAGTCAGATAGGGATGCTAGTAAATCCACCTCGGGTTATGTGTATGCTCTTGGAGGAGGAGCCATAATATGGAGGAGTGTAAAGCAGAAATGCGTTGCAGACTCTACCATGGAAGCTGAATATGTGGCAGCCTCTGAGGCAGCTAAGGAAGCAGTATGGCTCAGGAACTTCTTAATGGACTTGGATGTGATTCCTGGTTTGCCCAAAGCGATCACAATTTATTGTGATAATAGTGGTGCAGTAGCAAACTCGAAGGAACCACGAGCCCATAAGGCGAGTAAACACATTGAGCGCAAGTACCACCTGATACGAGACATCGTTAAAAGAGGGGAAGTCGTTGTCGCTAAGATTGCATCTGAGGATAACCTTGCTGATCCTTTTACTAAGAGCCTTCCAGCGAAAGCGTTCGATGGGCATGTAGAAGGAATGGGGATTAGATGCGTGTCAGCAGATATGGCAGCGTAGTCTTTTAGTATAAGTGGGAGATTGTTAGATTTGTATACTAAAAGCCTCGCTTTTATATTGAACAATGTAATAACTATTTTATTTGAAATGAGAATCATATGATCAAACGTTTTTGCATATTATAAATTGTTTATTTATATGTTTGTGCAAAAGTCCATTTACTTTATACTGTAGATAATATGTTGTGCGACAACACGCGGAAGATCATATTATCGGTTTCCTTATAAAGTATAAACAGATGCTCACAACCGAGATAGACGGGGACTATCTATCGGTATGGTTGTAGTGTGATTTGGAATTAGTTTGTCTTGACTATAGAATCACATTAGTGCACTTAGCGTGTATTGAGTAGGACCGCTTGAGATCGTTCGACTTGTACTGTCTATATAGAAGAACTTGATCTCTGTTATTATGGATGTCCATGCTCTTAATCCCTATACAATAACTTCGACACGTAGGGCAGTATGTATTTCTTTGATTCATCAATGGGTGAGATTT
This sequence comes from Pogostemon cablin, assembly GCA_023678885.1. NCBI lineage: Eukaryota > Viridiplantae > Streptophyta > Magnoliopsida > Lamiales > Lamiaceae > Pogostemon > Pogostemon cablin. The sequence continues at coordinate 8,316,251 of CM042951.1, read as the reverse complement.
AAATGAATTAAATCAACAAACTCGGTGAGTTGGGAAGTAGTGCTGTCTCTATGGTGTGCTGTTGATTGTAGAAGGAATCCATGTCCGATTTAGGTTGATGATGTCCCCTTGAGGAGCTCATAAGGTTTATCATGTAAATCTTGCAAGTGGATTAATATCCGGCATGATAAAAAAGTTGAGTGATACTACTCTCGGATGAGATATTAATTAATTTGAGTTGTCAGTAACTTAATTAATTAATGGGCATTGAATATCTTAAACATAGGGAGATTATTGGGCTCATAATAAGAAGGAGCCCAGAACATAATTTGGGATTGGATGGGTAGTGCAGTAATAATATTTTAGTGGACTATATTATTATTATTGGATTTAATTAAAAGCTTTGGGCTAAGCTTGATTAATTAAATCTGATTGAGGCCCAGCCCAATTTCTCCTCCTGGTCCCTACTGTAGCCCTTTATAATAGTCTGCTCAGCTCCTGGATGCCCTAATTTTTGAGAACGCCGTTCTTTTGTCTAAAAAGTGGTTAGGAGTAGATTGAGGGATCCTGCAGACTGTTGACCACACAACAGTAGGATTGACTAGGGTAATACAGTAGAAGAACAAGAGGTAGTTCTTCTCAAATATTCATCCTCTACTCCAATCCAGAAGACAGGTATTGATTTATGCTTCCGCTGTATCTGTTTATCTGTTTTGTTTATCAAATCACATTAACCATAAGATCCAATTGCTAACAACAGCTGCTAAACACGATTCAACAACTAGTATATAAGACTTACCATTCCTGTTCCCCTTCAGAAGAGGACAGTCTGCCTTGTAGTGTCCCGGCTGCTTGCATTTGAAGCACTTGCCTTTAGGCTTCTTGACTGCTCCAGTCTTTGCTTTCACTTGGTTCACCGGTGCTGAATTTCCTTGCTTCTTTTTCTTCCCCTTTTGGCCTAGGATGAGCAACATATTCAGCAACATGAACCTGAGGAGGTCTACGAAACAGTTCTTCCGCCACCACAAGTTCTGTCAGAAGTTCCGCCAATGTGTACAAATGTTTGTTCATACCATAGTTCAGGCGAAACTGCTCAAAACTCCTAGGCAAGCTTTGGAGTATGATATCGACCTGGGTTTCCCCATCGATTTTAGCTCCAAGAACTTCCAACTCATTGAGTTGGCCCATCATCCTGAGGACATGTTCCCTTACGGAAGTACCATCAGCCATTTTGGTATTCATCATGACCGACATGCCCTTCGACCTAGCAGGACGACTCTGATGTCCGAAGAGTTCCTTAAGATTAAGCATCATATCATAGGCGGTCTCCATGGCTTGATGCTGAGTCTGAAGCACATTTGACATAGAAGACAAAATGTAGCATTTAGCCATCCTATCAGCCTTGGTCCACCTATTATAAGCATTTCTTTGCTCTTCAGTAGAGTCATCATTAGGTTCCGGAGGACATTCCTCAGAGAGAACAAAGATATAATCTTCAGCAGTTAAAACAATGTCCATGTTTCACTTCCAGTCGACATAATTTGTACCAGTAAGTTTATGCTCTTTAAGTATTACAGAAAGTGAGTTGAGTGCCATTTGAAAATCTTGAGAATCATAATTAAATAAACAGATCAAACACTTCGAATTTATCAATTTATATTGAATCCCTCAAAACAATATAAAATAAAATTCACCAACATCTCAAGCACCGTGAATTTGCATGCCACGTTAGGGTGGACGTATACAAACCCGAACATTTACAAGAGTATGTTTTACCCATTAATTTCATTCGTCAACCTGACTTTATGACAAAATAATTAATAGTCGGTTACTTTTTAGCCATGGAAATAACAGCAGTGACTCCGTTGGGAAGGATACTTATTATTTACACCTAAGTGTATACCATTATTTGATTCCAAGTCCGCTGCCCAAGCTTATGTGCCTTCAGTTGGTGAAATCCACACGTGCTCAGATAACTTTCTATAATCATCATTAAGAAGTTTGTACTAGTGAACCATGAATAAACTCATCCATTAGGGAGGAAGGCTCTAATGCCAACGCGCAAGTTTACTCATATCACTTACAAACTAATAATGGAGGCCAAGGGAATTTATTTACCAATCCCCTCTCCCACTTAGTTATTTAGCACAGATGGTTTTTAACATGCATATAATATTTCATAATAAAATATACAACTTAGCATGCTTCTATTAAAGTAATTTAAATCAAATAAATCACATAGAACATGCCTTACACATATATAACAATTAATTGTCAAGCAAAACAATTAAATCAATTATATATAAAAATTAATTGCACAAAACTGTTGGATCAATAATGGGCCTAGCAATCCCAAACATAATAAGCATAAAATGAGCAGCCCAATTTAAAATAAATAAAGCCCATTTATCCTGCTTATTTCAGCATGAGGAAAAACAGCCCAATATAAAAAACGGCCCAAAACAAATCCAACAATAAAAAAACAACAATTAAAATAGGCCCTAATAATGAAACAGATTTGAGCCCAACCTCAAAAAAAAAAATTACAGGCCCAACAGCACAAAATTAAAAAAAAAACCAATAATTAGAATCAAGCCCAACTGTAGCCCAATAATAACTAAAACCCTAGGAAGAGCCACCCGCCTCCTCTTCATCCTGCAGGGATCACCGGCGCAACCAGCGCCGCTGCCGCCGGCGGTGCCGCCATCAGTACTTCTCCGATAAACCAACGGCCGGAGATCGCCATTGAAGTCTGCACCGCGCGTGTTGCCCAGCAGCCAGTCGCCGCTGCCGCCGTAACCACGCACTCAGACGCGCACGCAGTTCGAAGCGTCACTGGCGAGACTCGTAGCTGTCCAGCATCCCGATGCTTCGCCGCGCACCGCCGCCTACTACCGAGACCATCCACCTGCGCTGTTGCCTAGTTTCAACGACAGCGGCACAACAAGATGCCGCCCCCGTAGGCAGCCGCTCCACAGCCATCGCCGGTCAGCCGCGCGCCACCACCAGCGCCGTCCTCCAGTCTCGAGTGTCACCGATCATTTCCGATCCGACTGGGATCGGCGTGAACTCACCCAGGACCTTCTGTTCTGGTCCGTCCAGTCGCGCCGCTTCCAGCGCCGTCCAGACGCCGACCATCAGTGAGGCTCCAGGTGACGCCGACTCGTCGCCCAGATGCGCCTCGATGCTGCACCGCCATCAAATCGTCACTCGCCGTGATTCGGGACCGCTAAACTCGGCATAAGCATCGTCGCCTTGGAATCATCGCCGCCGTGCCGCCTTCACCACTAGCCGCCGCCTCGTCAGATGATCACGCGCCGCAGGGATGAACGCTGACTGACTGTCTGACTCGACAGGGTGCGCGTGTGTGATGAGTGTGATATAAACAATACAAATTGTTATATTTGTATATGACTATTGTGTGTACAGTGTAAAGAAAAACACACATCACAACAAATCAACAAGCCAATTTGACTTCTAGTTTGAACACACGAAAAGGATCATTAACATGTGATTAAAGCCAGATTTAAACAATAAATCAAATAATCACAAAAACTAATTCTTACAAATCCCGTTTCACCAAGAAACAAGGCTCTGATACCAATTGTTGGAATTGGACCTTATGGTGAACATGATTCAATAAGATAAAACAGATAATTAAACAGCGGAAGCATTAAATAAATAACCTGACTTCAGGGTTGGTGTAGTGGATGATGATCTGAGAAGAACACCTCTGATCTTCTGCAGTATTACCCAAAGTCAACTCTCTGGTGTTGTGTGGTCAACAATCCCCAGAGAGTTCTCAATCTGTTCCTGATCTCTTTTACGTAAGAGGCGCAGAGTTAGGTTATTAGGAACTGAGACAACTTATATATACTTGGGCTACTGCAGGGACCAGGAGGAGAAATTGGGCTGGGCCTCAATCAGATTTAATTAACCATGCTTAGCCCAAAGCTTTTAATTAAATCCAATAATAATAATATAGTCCACTAAAATATTATTATTGCACTACCCATCCAATCCCAAAATTACGTTCTGGGCTCCTTCTTATTATGAGCCCGATAGTCTCCCCATGTTTAAGATATACAATGCCCATTAATTAATTAAGTTACTGACAACTCAAATTAATTAATATCTCATCCGAGAGTATTACCACTCAACCTTATTATCATGCCGAAAATTAATCCACTTGCAAGATTTACATGATAAACCTTATGAGCTCCTCAAGGGGACATCATCAACCTATGACGGACATGGTTTCCTTCTACAATCAACAGCAGACCATAGAGACATCACTACTTCCCAACTCACCGAGTTTGTTGATTTAATACATTTAAATCTCACCCATTGATGAATCAAAGAAATATATACGGCCTTACGTGTCGAGGTTATTGTATAGGGATTAAGAGCACGAACATCCATAATAACAGAGATCAAGTTCTTCTATATAGACAGTACAAGTCGAACGATCTCAGACGGTCCTACTCAATGCAAAAAGCAGTGTACTAATGTGGTTCTATAGTCAAGACAAACTAATACCAAACCACACTACAACCATACCGATAGATAGTCCCCGTATATCTCGGTTGTGAGCATCTGTTTATACTTTATAAGGAAACTGATAATATGATCTTCCGCGTATTGTCGCACAACATATTATCTACAGTATAAAGTAAATGGACTTTTGCACAAACATATAAATAAATAATTTATAATATGCAAAACAGTTTGATCATATGATTCTCATTTCAAATAAAATCATTATTACATTGTTCAATACAAAAGCAAGGCTTTTAGTATACAAATCTAACAGTTATATTCTCTGAAAACATGTTCTCCAACTATATACTCATGTATAATAACTAATTTGATCAAAAAAATTGAAAGAAAATGCTCACTTCAAGGAGTTCTTGAACTAGCTCACGGAGTAGAATCATCTCTGCACTTTGACTTTTTAGTGACTCTATGATGCAAGCTTCCTAGCATTTTTATACTCTGAAAACATGTTCTCCAACTATATTCTCATGTCTAATAACTAATTTGACCATAAAATGGCAATAAAATGCTCACTTCATAGAGTTCATGACTTAGCTCATGGCTGTAAGTTTTTAGTGAATCTGTGGTAGAAGCTTCCGAGCATTTTTTTACTCTTAAAGCATATTCTCTAACTATATTTTCATGTCTAATATCTGATTTGACCATAAAAATGGAAAGAAAATGATCTCTTCATGGAATTCTTAACCTGGCTCACGGAGTAGAATCGGCTCTACACTTTGACTTTTTAGTGACTCTATGGCGTAAGCTTCCTAGAATTTTTATACTCTAAAATAAGTTCTCCAACTATATTCTCATGTGTAATAACTAATTTGACTATAAAAGTGGCAAGAAAATGCTCACTACAAGGAGTTCTTGACCTGGCTCAAGGAGTAGCATCAGCTCTGCACTTTGACTTTTTAGTGACTCTATGATGCAAGATTCCTAGCATTTTTAAACTCTGAAAATATATTCTCCAACTATATTCTCATGCCTAATAACTAATTTGACCATAAAAATGGCAAGAAAATTCTCACTTGAAGGAGTTCTTGACCTGGCTCACGTAGTAGAATCAATTCTGAACTGTGATTTCTTAGTGACTCTATGGTGCAAGCTTCCTAGCATTTTTATACTCTGAAAACATGTTCTCCAACTATAATCTCATGTCTAATAACTAATTTTACTATAAAAATGACAAGAAAATGCTCACTTCAAGAAGTTCTTGACCTGGCTCATGAAGTAGAATCAGCTCTGCACGGTGTGTTTTTAGTGACTCTGTGGCGCAAGTTTCATAGTCATTATATTCTCTGAAAACATGTTCTCCAACTATATACTCATGTATAACAACTAATTTGACCAAAAAAATTGAAAGAAAATGCTCACTTCAAGGAGTTCTTGAACTGGCTCACGGAGTAGAATCATCTCTGCACTTTGACTTTTTAGTGACTCTATGATGCAAGCTTCCTAGCATTTTTATACTCTGAAAACATGTTCTACAACTATATTCTCATGTCTAATAAATAATTTGACCATAAAATGGCAATAAAATGCTCACTTCATAGAGTTCATGACTTAGCTCATGGCTGTAAGTTTTTAGTGAATCTGTGGTAGAAGCTTCCGAGCATTTTTTTACTCTTAAAGCATATTCTCTAACTATATTTTCATGTCTAATATCTGATTTGACCATAAAAATGGAAATAAAATGATCTCTTCATGGAATTCTTAACCTGGCTCACGGAGTAGAATCAGCTCTACACTTTGACTTTTTAGTGACTCTATGGCATAAGCTTCCTAGAATTTTTATACTCTAAAATAAGTTCTCCAACTATATTCTCATGTGTAATAACTAATTTGACCATAAAAGTGGCAAGAAAATGCTCACTTCAAGGAGTTCTTGACCTGGCTCAAGGAGTAGCATCAGCTCTGCACTTTGACTTTTTAGTGACTCTATGATGCAAGATTCCTAGCATTTTTAAACTCTTAAAATATATTCTCCAACTATATTCTCATGCCTAATAACTAATTTGACCATAAAAATGGCAAGAAAATTCTCACTTGAAGGAGTTCTTGACCTGGCTCACGTAGTAGAATCAATTCTGAACTGTGATTTCTTAGTGACTCTATGGTGCAAGCTTCCTAGCATTTTTATACTCTGAAAACATGTTCTCCAACTATAATCTCATGTCTAATAACTAATTTTACTATAAAAATGACAAGAAAATGCTCACTTCAAGAAGTTCTTGACCTGGCTCATGAAGTAGAATCAGCTCTGCACGGTGTGTTTTTAGTGACTCTGTGGCACAAGTTTCATAGTCGTTATATTCTCTGAAAACATGTTCTCCAACTATATACTCATGTATAACAACTAATTTGACCAAAAAAATTGAAAGAAAATGCTCACTTCAAGGAGTTCTTGAACTGGCTCACGGAGTAGAATCATCTCTGCACTTTGACTTTTTAGTGACTCTATGATGCAAGCTTCCTAGCATTTTTATACTCTGAAAACATGTTCTCCAACTATATTCTCATGTCTAATAAATAATTTGACCATAAAATGGCAATAAAATGCTCACTTCAAAGAGTTCATGACTTAGCTCATGGCTGTAAGTTTTTAGTGAATCTGTGGTAGAAGCTTCCGAGCATTTTTTTACTCATAAAGCATATTCTCTAACTATATTTTCTTGTCTAATATCTGATTTGACCATAAAAATGGAAAGAAAATGATCACTTCATGGAATTCTTAACCTGGCTCACGGAGTAGAATCAGCTCTACACTTTGACTTTTTAGTGACTCTATGGCGTAAGCTTCCTAGAATTTTTAAACTCTAAAAAAAGTTCTCCAACTATATTCTCATGTTTAATAACTAATTTGACCATAAAAATGGCAAGAAAATGCTCACTTCAAGGAGTTCTTGACCTGGCTCAAGGAGTAGAACAACTCTGCACTTTGACTTTTTAGTGACTCTATGATGCAAGATTCCTAACATTTTTAAACTCTGAAAATATATTCTCCAACTATATTCTCATGCCTAATAACTAATTTAACCATAAAAATGGCAAGAAAATTCTCACTTGAAGGAGTTCTTGACCTGGCTCACGGAGTAGAATCATCTCTGAACTGTGATTTCTTAGTGACTCTATGGCGCAAGCTTCCTAGCATTTTTATACTCTGAAAACATGTTCTCCAACAATAATCTCATGTCTAATAACTGATTTTACCATAAAAATGACAAGAAAATGCTCACTTCAAGTAGTTCTTGATCTGGCTCACGAAGTAGAATCAGTTCTGCACGGTGTCTTTTTAGTGACTCTGTGGTGCAAGTTTCATAGTAGTTATATGCTCTGAAAACATGTTCTGCAACTATATACTCATGTATAATAACTAATTTGACCAAAAAATTGAAAGAAAATGCTCACTTCAAGGTGTTCTTGAACTGGCTCACGGAGTAGAATCATCTCTGCACTTTGACTTTTTAGTGACTCTATAATGTAAGGTTCCTAGCTTTTTATACTCCGAAAACATGTTCTCCAACTATATTCTCATGTCTAATAACAAATTTGACCATAAAATGGCAATAAAATGCTCACTTCAAAGAGTTCATGACTTAGCTCATGGCTGTATGTTTTTAGTGACTCTGTGGTGGAAGCTTCCGAGCATTTTTTAACTCTTAAAGCATATTCTCTAACTATATTTTCATGTCTAATAACTAATTTGACCATAAAAATGGAAAGAAAATGATCACTTCATGGAATTCTTAACTTGGCTCACGGAGTAGAATCAGCTCTACACTTTAACTTTTTAGTGACTCTATGGCGTAAGCTTCCTAGAATTTTTATACTCTAAAACAAGTTCTCCAACTATATTCTCATGTGTAATAACTAATTTGACCATAAAAGTGGCAAGAAAATGCTCACTTCAAGGAGTTCTTGACCTGGCTCAAGGAGTAGCATCAGCTCTGCACTTTGACTTTTTAGTGACTCTATGATGCAAGATTCCTATCATTTTTAATCTCTGAAAATATATTCTCCAACTATATTCTCATGCCTAATAACTAATTTGACCATAAAAATGGCAAGAAAATTCTCACTTGAAGGAGTTATTGACCTTGCTCACGGTGTAGAATCAATTTTGAACTGTGATTTCTTAGTGACTCTATGGCGCAAGCTTCCTAGCATTTTTGTACTCTGAAAACATGTTCTACAACTATAATCTCATGTCTAATAACTAATTTTACCATAAAATGACAAGAAAATGCTCACTTCAAGGAGTTCTTGACATGGCTCACGAAGTAGAATCAGCTCTGCACGGTGTGTTTTTAGTGACTCTATGATGCGAGTTTCATAGTAGTTATATGCTCTGAATGTTGGATTGTATACTAAAAGTCTAGCTTTTTGTATGAATAATATTATAACAATTAATTTGAAATGAGAATCATATGATCAAATGATTGCATCTTATAATTTATTTATATGTTCGATGCAATAGTCCACTTACTTTATATTGTAGATAATATGTTGTGCGACAACACGCGGAAGATCATATTATCGGTTTCCTTATAAAGTATAAACAGATGCTCACAACTGAGATAGACGGGGACTCTCTATCGGGATGGTTGTAGTGTGGTTTGGTATTAGCTTGTCTTGGCTATAGAATCACATTAGTGCACTTGTGTGTATTGAGCAGGACCGCTTGAGATCGTTCGACTTATACTGACTTATAGGAGAACTTGATCTCAGTTATTATGGAAGTTCGTGCTCTTAATCCCTATACAATAACCTCGACACGTAGGGCAGTATGTATTTCTTTGATTCATCAATGGGTGAGATTTACATTTAATTAAATCAACAAACTCGATGAGTTGGGAAGTAGTGCTGTCTCTATGGTGTGCTGTTGATTGTAGAAGGAATCCGTGTCCGTCATAGGTTGATGATGTCCCCTTGAGGAGCTCATAAGGATTATCATGTAAACCCTGCAGGTGGAATTTATTCCGGCATGATAATGAGGTTGAGTGGTACTACTCTTGGATGAGATATTAATTAATTGAGTTGTCAGTAACTTAAATTAATTAATGGACATTGTATATCTTAAACATGGGGAGACTAACGGGCTCATAATAAGAAGGAGCCCAAAACGTAATTTTGGGATTGGTACGGTAGTGCAGTAATAATATTTTAGTGGAATATATTATTATTATTGAACTTAAGTATAAGCTTTGGGCTAAGCTTGGATACTTAAGCCCAATGGAGGCCCAACCCAATTTCTCCTCCTGGTCCCTGCTGTAGCCCATGTATATAAGTCACCTCAGTTTGTTCTAAACCTAACTCTGCGCCTAACATACGAGAGAGAGAGTGAACAGCAGATTGAGTAGGTCTCGTAGATCGTCGCCCACACGACGTCGAGATCGGACTTGGGACATACAGCAGAAGACCGGAAGGTCGTTTGCTGCTGCAGTTTGTCATGTTCCAAAATTCATATAAAATCGTACAGTTCTTCGATTTTGATGTATTATATACTGATGGAAAGCCGTCGAAGAGAGGATCGTCTGAGCATAAAGATCACTTAATTCCAACATCAGAAGAGGAACTTATGGCTATTCTCGTGGGACTGCGCAGACTGCCAGCGAGAATTCAACCTTTACATCAACCCTTGGTGAAAGGTAATGCGTTTCATGTTTACTTGCTTCCGCTGCTTGTTAGAAATACATGGAACCCTAACGGGTCACGTTAACCAAACGATCGAGCGCCAACAATTGGTATCAGAGCCAGGCCCCAGACTTAACCGGCCCAGCCCGGGGTTGGTGGGATGTTCGGACCTCAAACTGGATGGTCTAGCTGCAGGACTTTGTTTGAGGGGGAAATGTTGGTTGGGTGTCAACCAAAGTCCCACATCGGTTAGAAGTGGGGATGGCGAGGGGTTTATAATTGAGGGATGGACTCTCCCTAGCAAGAGGCCTTTTGAGCGTGATGCCCAGAGTGGTAAAACCGTGCGGGCTAGTGGGCAAGCCCAAAGCGGACAATATAATGTTAGTGGATTGAGTGGGTCCAACTCCCTTGGCGGATAAACCCAACAATTGGTATCAGAGCTTCGGTTTCGTGGTGAAGCGTGACACGTTAGGCTAGGGTTTATGTGATTAATTTTTCGGAATTAGGATCACATGTTTAGGGTTTTGGTTTTATTGCGCAAACCATGAATATCCCTATGTGATATATACCCTGTATCATATCTATTCGTCCATGGTTGTGTGTGAGAGGATTCGACGAAAACTGTTCGTCAATTTCACATGCAAGGAAGAAAAAGAGGGCAAAAATTGAATCACGTTTTTGAGAGAAAATCCAGCGCAGTGATATTGCAGAGGCAATAACCGGAGTTTCAACGGTCGGATTGAGCTGTAATTTGGTCAGCACGTTCAGATCTTGTGGATGTACATTCTGAACGGTGGAGATCGAATTTGGAGCTTTTTCGTGCTAGGATTACGCTGAAAACAGAAGTAGATTTTTGGGCGATTCTGTTTTGCGCAGTCGAGGGAAAAGAGCCGTTTCTCACAAAATAACCGTTGGATCGACCTGTAATTTGGACAGCATGTTCAGGACTTACAGTAATAGATTCTGGACGGTAGAGATTGGATTCTGAGAGTTTTGCAGTTTCGAACTACGAACGACAGTTGGTGTAGTTTGGTGTTGCGCGTTGGGCTGAACTTGGTTTCATGCAAGTAGGCCCTTGGACGAGCGACAGTCCGGGCGAGGGGCACTCGTCAAGGCACTTGGAGCGCTCCCTGACACGATTGGCGGTGGGATATGGCGATGGACGTCTTGGGGCACAAGCAATCCTGCTTGTTGCGTAAGGCATCGATTCCACAGTAGGAGTGTCGGACAAGACATTAAAATTTAGAGGCGTTTTTATTCCTAATATATATAACTGTCATAATTGATTTAATTGTCTATTATTGTTATATATATATATGGATGTCTGATCTCTATGATTTATTGTCTTATATAGAAGCATGCTAGATTGCGTATTATATTTGGTATATTATATGCATGTATTGCTAGAGTGTTTAATAAGACATCCAATTTTAGGAAAACTAATTCCTAATATATAACTGCCATAATAGATTGTATATTATTGTTATATATGGATGTCGAATTAATTCCTAATATATGACTGCTATAATTGATTTAATAATCTATTATTGTCATATATGGATGTCGAATTAATTCCTAATATATAACTGCTATAATTAATTGTCTATTATTGTTATATATGGATGTTGAATTAATTCGCTGATATATAACTGACATAATTGATTTAATTATCTATTATTGTTGTATATGGTTGCTCGTCGATATCGGTGATTTCGATAATCTAGACGATATCGACGATCGATATCGATAGTTTTGGAATGTTGATAATCTTGATATTTTTCGAATATTTGATAATCTAATCGATATCGATGATTTTGATAATCTGGACGACATCGACGGTCGATATCGATGGTTTCGAAAATTGGACAATCTGGAAATTTCAAAATTTTGATAGTGTGGAAGTCTTTGCTGATATTCGTGCCTGATGGCGAACAATCGAATTCGCTGATATATAACTGTTAATGATTGATTTAATTATTAATTATTGTTATATATGTATGCATGACTCTCTGGGATTTACTGCCTCATGTGCCGTGATAGGAGCATGCTAGAATTGCGTATTTTATTTTATGAATATTATATGCATGTAAAAACCCTCAGTTTTAAATAACTAAGTGGGAGAGGGGATTGGTAATTAATTCCCGCGGCCTCCATTATTGGTTTGTTAGTAATGTGAATAAACTTGCGCGTCGGCATTAGAGCCTTCCTCCCCATCGGATGAGTTTATTCATGGATATTGCTGGAACAGGCTTCTTTAAAATTATGTTTGTAATGTGATGCACATGAACTTGCGCGTTGGCTTAGACCTTCCTCCCTATCGGATGAGTTCAAGTGCGGATCACTGTACAGACTTATAATTGATGACTGTAGGAAGTTATCCGAGCGCGTGTGTACTTCTCCATCTGTAAGGCACATAAGCTTGGGCCGCGGACTTGGGGTCAAATAATGGTGTACACTTAGATGTGAATAATAAGTATCCTCCCCATCGGAGTCACTGCTTTTATTTGCATGGCTAAAGAGGAACCGACTATTAATTATTTTGTCATGAGGTTAGGTTGACAAATGAAATTAATGGGTAAAACCTTCTCTTGTAAATGTTCGGGTTTGTAAACGTCCACACTATCGTGGCTTGCAGACTCACGGTGCTTGAGATGTCGGTGAATTTTAATTTTATATTATTTTGAGGGAATCAATATAAAAGGATAAAATTTGAAGATTTGATCGGTGTATTTATTTATGATTCTCTGTAATTTCAAATGGTTTTATCTCGCTTATTGTTGACTAAAAGAAATTATATTTACTGGTCCAAAATTAGATGATTAGAAAAGAATCTTGGTTTTGAATTTTACTGCTTAAGAAAATACATGTGTGTTCTCACAATGGACGTCTCATGATGCCTATTAAAGTCTCTAGTGAAGAGATGAGAGGTTCATAGAAATATGATGGTCTCATGTAACTCTTCGGATACTTGAGTAAGTTAAAAGGCAGAAGATCATGATTTAATTTGATGAATGAATTGGGAAAGCATGGAGTATAAATTGAAGGGAAACCTAGATCAATTTAATTCTTTGTGAATTGCCTAGATGTTTTTGAGTAAGTTCCACCTGAATTACAATAGGATGTATATGGTGGAAAACATCTGGCAAAACATGTGGCAAAGGAAAGCCATTTTCATCATAATGTGAACAAGTTTTATATCTTATTCACTAGTTGTTTAAAACATGATTAGTGATGGCATTTACTGACACGAAGTGTGTAGATACTGGAATCACTAAATGTTTATTACTAAGTGATGATAAGATTGTTATGACATGGGTAAAACTACAAGAGTAGTGGCTATTGCAGTGGGAGTTGTTTATTTATCTTACGATATGAATAAACGTTTGATTTTATGAAATTATCTTTACATACATTTTCATAGAAAGAATTTGATTTCGGTTTCTATGCATTAATAGATGGATACTCCATTTCATTTAAATGACATGGTCATTAAAATGAATGATAGAGTTGTAATCTGTTATGGTACGTTGGTGAACAATTTGTACACTCTTAAATCATGTTTATTCCCTGGATGCGACAAATAGTAATTAATAATGAGCCTTCTAATCTAGTAAGAGAAAGGTAACTTCGGAAATGAATTTCCCACCTTAAAGGTGTGACGAATAGAAGGAATAGCACTCTTATGGTAGTGATTAGATAGATGATGAATTATTTGGAATTACTAAATTCATTTTATGGATATGCCCTAGGAACAGTAATTCGTAAGAATGTTTATCTGTTTGTGGGATATCCTAGAAAAATGAAGGATGATTTATTTAGTCCACAAGATCGAAGAGTGATTGTTAACATAAACACTAGATTTTTGGAAAAGGACTATGTAATAAATCAAATACCCATGTATAAGTTGTTCTAAAGGAAGTGAGAGGAAAACACGAAGTATTAGTACCAAGTGTACAAGAGGATATACCACAAGGTAAACTGCGACGCGTGTCACATCTGATATACAATTGCGTGTAGTGTCTTCTCGTAGTGGGAAGGTTGTTCTAACACCTGATAGATATATGTTTTGGGAGAGTCGTGAGGCTTGGTCCCTAGTAAACATGGAGTTAACCCACGGATACGACGAAGCACTACAAGTTAGAAATGCCTAAATCTTAACAAATTGCAATAAATGTTGAAATAGAATCAATAGATTCTAAATAAGATCTGGATGATTGTAGAACCACGGATGGTGTGAAAACCATTGGAAGTGGTCATACAAAATAAAAGAGGATCATACGGTAAGGTGAAAACCTTATAAGTAAAGCTTGTTGGGAAAAGGTATACTCAGAAAGAAAGGATTCGATTATGAGAAAACTTGTTCACCAGTAGCTATGCTTATGTTGATCCGGACTCTTTTATCTGTTGCTACTCATATGAAATATGAGGGATAGCAAATAGATGTCGAGACAGCTTTCCTGATTGGAAGTCTTAAGGGAAACATCTATGTGAAGCAACCAGAGTGATTCATTGCAAAGAGCTAAGAGCATTGTGATAGTGAGCTTAAAAGTGTCCATTAATGGACTAAAACAAGCTTCAAGATCATGAAACATCCGTTTTGATGAGGTAATCCAGTGACATGGATCTAATCAATGATCGGATGGGTCTTGTGTATTGAAAAGAGTGATGGAAATGTGGTGGTATTTCTTGTACTATACGTAGATAGTATCTTGCTCATTGGAGACAATGAAAGAGTATTGTCGGGCGTATGGGTATGGTTGATAAAGCGGTATGAGATGAAGGACTTAAGAAGAGCAAAAATATCCTTTTGATCACGGTAATACGGATCACAAGAAAGGATGTTATGCTTATCTCAAGTTTCATATAATGATACGATCCTTACTCGTTTAGCATGTGAATTTATCTAAGTGAATGTGTCTTGTGACACAAAAGTAGATAAAGAAGATGAAAGCGGTTCCTTATGCTTCGGCAAATGAGGAAGCTTAATCTAAGGAATGCTATGCACGAGATTGGATATCTGTTTTGCCGATGGCATGAACAGTGGGTATCAACGTAACCCGGAACAAGAATGATGAACTGTGGTAAGACATATACTTATGTTCCTGAAAAGGACTAGAAACTATATGTGGGCTTACCGAACAGATTCACTGATTCTTATGGGTTACATAGATTCAGATTTTTCAAATCAGATGGGGACGACAGTAAATCTACCTCAAAGGTTATGCGTTTAATTTTAGGAAGTTGAGTCATAATGTGGAGGAGTGTTATATAGAAATATATTTCAGACTCCGGACTCCATCATGGAAAGATGATAAATTGGAGCCTATGAGGCAGCCAAAGTATCTGTATGACTCTAGAAACTTCAAGATGGACTTCGAAGTGTTACTAAGTTTGCCCAAGGTTATCATAATTTATATTGATGATATTGGTGCTGTTGCAAACTTGAAGGAATCACAAGTCCATAAGGCAATTAAACACATGGAGCGCAAGTACCACCTGTTACGAGAAATCATATGATGAGGGGAAGGTTGTTGTTGCCTAGATTGCATCGGATGATGACCTAGTAAATCCATTTACAAGGACATTCAGGCGAGAGCTTTTAATGGTCGTGTAGTGGGAGTGGGAATCAGATGTATGGCAGAAGACATGACAGCATAGTCTTTTAGTATAAGTGGGAGATTGCTGGATTGTATACTAAAAGTCTAGCTTTTTGTATGAACAATATTATAACAATTAATTTGAAATGAGAATCATATGATCAAATGATTGCATCTTATAATTTATTTATATGTTCGATGCAATAGTCCACTTACTTTATATTGTAGATAATATGTTGTGCGACAACATGCGGAAGATCATATTATCGGTTTCCTTATAAAGTATAAACAGATGCTCACAACTGAGATAGACGGGGACTCTCTATCGGGATGGTTGTAGTGTGGTTTGGTATTAGCTTGTCTTGGCTATAGAATCACATTAGTGCACTTGTGTGTATTGAGCAGGACCGCTTGAGATCGTTCGACTTATACTGACTTATAGGAGAACTTGATCTCAGTTATTATGGAAGTTCGTGCTCTTAATCCCTATACAATAACCTCGACACGTAGGGCAGTATGTATTTCTTTGATTCATCAATGGGTGAGATTTACATGTAATTAAATCAACAAACTCGATGAGTTGGGAAGTAGTGATGTCTCTATGGTGTGTTATTGATTGTAGAAGGAATCCGTGTCCGTCATAGGTTGATGATGTCCCCTTGAGGAGCTCATAAGGATTATCATGTAAACCCTGCAGGTGGAATTTATTCCGGCATGATAATGAGGTTGAGTGGTACTACTCTTGGATGAGATATTAATTAATTGAGTTGTCAGTAACTTAAATTAATTAATGGACATTGTATATCTTAAACATGGGGAGACTAACGGGCTCATAATAAGAAGGAGCCCAAAACGTAATTTTGGGATTGGTACGGTAGTGCAGTAATAATATTTTAGTGGAATATATTATTATTATTGGACTTAAGTATAAGCTTTGGGCTAAGCTTGGATACTTAAGCCCAATGGAGGCCCAACCCAATTTCTCCTCCTGGTCCCTGCTGTAGCCCATGTATATAAGTCACCTCAGTTTGTTCTAAACCTAACTCTGCACCTAACATACGAGAGAGAGAGTGAACAGCAGATTGAGTAGGTCTCGTAGATCGTCGCCCACACGACGTCGAGATCGGACTTGGGACATACAGCAGAAGACCGGAAGGTCGTTTGCTGCTGCAGTTCGTCATGTTCCAAAATTCGTATAAAATCGTACAGTTCTTCAATTTTGATGTATTATATACTGATGGAAAGCCCTCGAAGAGAGGATCGTCTGAGCACAAAGATCACTTAATTCCGACATCAGAAGAGGAACTTATGGCTATGCTCGTGGGACTGCGCAGACTGCCAGCGAGAATTCAACCTCTACATCAACCCTTGGTGAAAGGTAATGCGTTTCATGTTTACTTGCTTCCGCTGCTTGTTAGAAATACATGGAACCCTAACGGGTCACGTTAACCAAACGATCGAGCGCCAACACTGAAAACATGTTCTCCAACTATATACTCATGTATAATAACTAATTTGACCAAAAAAATTGAAAGAAAATGCTCACTTCATGGTGTTCTTGAACTGGTTCATGGGGTAGAATCATCTCTGCACTTTAACTTTTTAGTGACTCTATAATGCAAGCTTCCTAGCATTTTTATACTCTGAAAACATGTTCTCCAACTATATTCTCATGTCTAATAACTAATTTGACCATAAAATGGCAATAAAATGCTCACTTCATAGAGTTCATGACTTAGCTCATGGCTGTAAGTTTTTAGTGAATCTGTGGTAGAAGCTTCCGAGCATTTTTTTACTCTTAAAGCATATTCTCTAACTATATTTTCATGTCTAATATCTGATTTGACCATAAAAATGGAAAGAAAATGATCACTTCATGGAATTCTTAACCTGGCTCACGGAGTAGAATCAGCTCTACACTTTTACTTTTTAGTGACTCTATGGCGTAAGCTTCCTAGAATTTTTATACTCTAAAACAAGTTCTCTAACTATATTCTCATGTGTAATAACTAATTTGACCATAAAAGTGGCAAGAAAATGCTCACTTCAAGGAGTTCTTGACCTGGCTCAAGGAGTAGCATCAGCTCTGCACTATGACTTTTTAGTGACTCTATGATGCAAGATTCCTATCATTTTTAAACTCTGAAAATATATTCTCCAACTATATTCTCATGCCTAATAACTAATTTGACCATAAAAATGGCAAGAAAATTCTCACTTGAAGGAGTTCTTGACCTTGGTCACGGAGTAGAATCAATTCTGAACTGTGATTTCTTAGTGACTCTATGGTGCAAGCTTCATAGCATTTTTATACTCTGAAAACATATTCTCCAACTATAATCTCATGTCTAATAACTAATTTTACCATAAAAATGACAAGAAAATGCTCACTTCAAGGAGTTTTTGACATGGCTCACGAAGTAGAATCAACTCTGCATGGTGTGTTTTTAGTGACTCTGTGGTGCAAGTTTCATAGTAGTTATATGCTCTAAAAACATGTTCTCCAACTATATACTCATGTATAATAACTAATTTGACCAAAAAAATTGAAAGAAAATGCTCACTTCAAGGTGTTCTTGAACTGGCTCACGGAGTAGAATCATCTCTGCACTTTGACTTTTTAGTGACTCTATAATGCAAGCTTCCTAGCATTTTTATACTCTGAAAACATGTTCTCCAACTATATTCTCATGCTTAATAACTAATTTGACCATAAAATGGCAATAAAATGCTCACTTCATAGAGTTCATGACTTAGCTCATGGCTGTAAGTTTTTAGTGAATCTGTGGTAGAAGCTTCCGAGCATTTTTTTACTCTTAAAGCATATTCTCAAACTATATTTTCATGTCTAATATCTGATTTGACCATAAAAATGGAAAGAAAATGATCACTTCATGGAATTCTTAACCTGGCTCACGGAGTAGAATCAGCTCTACACTTTTACTTTTTAGTGACTCTATGGCGTAAGCTTCCTAGAATTTTTATACTCTAAAACAAGTTCTCCAACTATATTCTCAAGTGTAATAACTAATTTGACCATAAAAGTGGCAAGAAAATGCTCACTTCAAGGAGTTCTTGACGTGGCTCAAGGAGTAGCATCAACTCTGCACTTTGACTTTTTAGTGACTCTATGATGCAAGATTCCTAGCATTTTTAAACTCTGAAAATATATCTCCAACTATATTCTCATGCCTAATAACTAATTTGACCATAAAAATGGTAAGAAAATTCTCACTTGAAGGAGTTCTTGACCTTGCTCACGGAGTAGAATCAATTCTGAACTGTGATTTCTTAGTGACTCTATGGTGCAAGCTTCCTAGCATTTTTATACTCTGAAAACATGTTCTCCAACTATAATCTCATGTCTAATAACTAATTTTACCATAAAAATGACAAGAAAATGCTCACTTCAAGAAGTTCTTGACCTGGCTCATGAAGTAGAATCAGCTCTGCACGGTGTGTTTTTAGTGAATTTTTGGTGCAAGTTTCATAGTAGTTATATTCTCTGAAAACATGTTCTCCAACTATATACTCATTTATAATAACTAATTTGACCAAAAAAATTGAAAGAAAATGCTCACTTCAAGGAGTTCTTGAACTGGCTCACGGAGTAGAATCATCTCTGCACTTTGACTTTTTAGTGACTCTATGATGCAAGCTTCCTAGCATTTTTATACTCTGAAAACATGTTCTCCAACTATATTCTAATGTCTAATAACTAATTTGACCATAAAATGGCAATAAAATTCTCACTTCAAAGAGTTCTTGACTTAACTCATGGCTGTAAGTTTTTAGTGACTCTGTGGTGGAAGCTTCCGAGCATTTTTTTACTCTTAAAGCATATTCTCTAACTATATTTTCATGTCTGATAACTAATTTGACCATAAAAATGGAAAGAAAATGATCACTTCATGGAATTCTTGACCTGGCTCACGGAGTAGAATCAGCTCTACACTTTGGCTTTTTAGTGACTCTATGGCGTAAGCTTCCTAGCATTTTTATACTCTAAAATAAGTTCTCCAACTATATTCTCATGTGTAATATCTAATTTAACCATAAAAGTGGCAAGAAAATGCTCACTTCAAGGAGTTCTTGACCTAACTCAAGGAGTAGAATCAACTCTGCACATTAACTTTTTAGTGACTCTATGATGCAAGATTCCTAGCATTTTTAAACTCTGAAAATATATTCTCCAACTATATTCTCATGTCTAATAACTAATTTGACCATAAAATGGCAATAAAATGCTCACTTCAAAGAGTTCTTGACTTAACTCACAGCTATAAGTTTTTAGTGACTCTGTGGTGGAAGCTTCTGAGCATTTTTTACTCTTAAAGCATATTCCCTAACTATATTTTCATGTCTAATAACTAATTTGACCATAAAAATGGAAAGAAAATGATCACTTCATGGAATTCTTGACCTGACTCACGGAGTAGAATCAGCTCTACACTTTGACTTTTTAGTGACTCTATGGCGTAAGCTTCCTAGCATTTTTATACTCTAAATCAAGTTCTCCAACTATATTCTCATGTTTAATAACTAATTTGACCATAAAAATGGCAAGAAAATGCTCACTTCAAGGAGTTCTTGACCTATCTCAAGGAGTAGAATCAGCTCTGCACTTTGACTTTTTAGTGACTCTATGATGCAAGATTCCTAGCATTTTTAAACTCTATAAAATATATTCTCCAATTATATTCTCATGTCTAATAACTAATTTGAGCATAAAAATGGCAAGAAAATTCTTACTTGAAGGAGTTCTTGACCTGGCTCACGGAGTAGAATCAGCTCTGAACTGAGATTTCTTAATGACTCTATGGCGGAAGCTTCCTAGCATTTTTATACTCTGAAAACTTGTTCTCCAACTATAATCTCATGTCTAATAACTAATTTTACCATAAAAATGACAAGAAAACACTCACTTCAAGGAGTTCTTGACCTGGCTCACGAAGTAGAATCAGCTCTGCACGGTGTGTTTTTAGTGACTCTGTGGCGCAAGTTTCATAGTAGTTATATGCTCTGAAAACATGTTCTCCAACTATATACTCATGTATAATAACTAATTTGACCAAAAAATTGAAAGAAAATGCTCACTTCAAGGTGTTCTTGAACTGGCTAATGGAGTATAATCATCTCTGCACTTTGACTTTTTAGTGACTCATTGATGCAAGCTTTCTAGCATTTTTATACTCTGAAAAAATGTTCTCCAACTATATTTTTATGTCTAATAACTAATTTGACCATTAAATACTCACTTCAAAGAGTTCATGACTTAGCTCACGGCTGTATGTTTTTAGTGACTCTGTGGTGGAAGCTTCCGATCATTTTTTTACTCTTAAAGCATATTCTCTAACTATATTTTCATGTCTAATAACTAATTTGACCATAAAAATGGAAAGAAAATGATCACTTCATGGAATTGTTGACCTGGCTCACGGAGCAGAATCAACTCTACACTTTGACTTTTTAGTGACTCTATGGCGTAAGCTTCCTAGCATTTTTATACTCTAAAACAAGTTCTCCAACTATATTCTCATGTGTAATAACTAATTTGACCATAAAAGTGGTAAGAAAATGCTCACTTCAAGGTGTTCTTGACCTGGCTCAAGGAGTAGAATCAGCTCTGCACTTTGACTTTTTAGTGACTCTATGGTGCAAGATTCCTAGCATTTTTAAACTCTGAAAATATATTCTCCAACTATATTCTCATTCCTAATAACTAATTTGACCATAAAAATGGCAAGAAAATTCTCACTTCAAGGAGTTATTGACCTGGCTCACGGAGTAGAATATGCTCTAAACTGTGATTTCTTAGTGACTCTATGGCACAAGCTCTCTAGCATTTTTATACTCTGAAAAAATCTTCTCCAACTATATTCTCATGTATAATAACTAATTTTACAATAAAAATGACAAGAAAATGCTCACTTCAAGGAGTTCTTGACCTGGCTCACGAAGTAAAATCAGCTCTGCACGGTGTGTTTATAGTTACTCTGTGGCGCAAGTTTCATAGTAGTTATATGCTCTGAAAACATGTTCTCCAACTATATACTCATGTATAATAACTAATTTGACCAAAAAATTGAAAGAAAATGCTCACTTCAAGGTGTTCTTGAACTGGCTAATGGAGTATAATCATCTCTGCACTTTGACTTTTTAGTGACTCATTGATGCAAGCTTCCTAGCATTTTTATACTCTGAAAAAATGTTCTCCAACTATATTTTTATGTCTAATAACTAATTTGACCATTAAATACTCACTTCAAAGAGTTCATGACTTAGCTCACGTCTGTATGTTTTTAGTGACTCTGTGGTGGAAGCTTCCGAGCATTTTTTTACTCTTAAAGCATATTCTCTAACTATATTTTCATGTCTAATAACTAATTTGACCATAAAAATAGAAAGAAAATGATCACTTCATGGAATTATTGACCTGGCTTACGAAGTAGAATCAACTCTACACTTTGACTTTTTAGTGACTCTATGGCGTAAGCTTCCTAGCATTTTTATGCTCTAAAACAAGTTCTCCAACTATATTCTCATGTGTAATAACTAATTTGACCATAAAAGTGGCAAGAAAATGCTCACTTCAAGGAGTTCTTGACCTGGCTCAAGGAATAGAATCAGCTCTGCACTTTGACTTTTTAGTGACTCTATGGTGCAAGATTCCTAGCATTTATAAACTCTGAAAATATATTCTCCGACTATATTCTCATGCCTAATAACTAATTTAACCATAAAAATGGCAAGAAAATTCTCACTTCAAGGAGTTATTGACCTGGCTCACGGAGTAGAATCAGTTCTGAACTGTGATTTCTTAGTGACTCTATGGCCCAAGCTTTCTAGCATTTTTATACTCTGAACACATCTTCTCCAACTATATTCTCATATATAATAACTAATTTTACCATAAAAATTACAAGAAAATGCTCACTTCAAGGAGTTCTTGACCTGGCTCACGAAGTAAAATCAGCTCTGCACGGTGTGTTTATAGTGACTCTGTGGCGCAAGTTTAATAGTAGTTATATGCTCTGAAAACATGTTCTCCAACTATATACTCATGTATAATAACTAATTTGACCAAAAAATTGAAAGAAAATGCTCACTTCAAGGTGTTCTTGAACTGGCTAATGGAGTATAATCATCTCTGCACTATGACTTTTTAGTGACTCATTGATGCGAGCTTCCTAGCATTTTTATACTTTGGAAAAATGTTCTCCAACTATATTTTTATGTCTAATAACTAATTTGACCATTAAATACTCACTTCAAAGAGTTCATGACTTAGCTCACGGCTGTATGTTTTTAGTGACTCTGTGGTGGAAGCTTCCGAGCATTTTTTTACTCTTAAAGCATATTCTCTAACTATATTTTCATGTCTAATAACTAATTTGACCATAAAATTGGAAAGAAAATGATCACTTCATGGAATTATTGACCTGGCTTACGAAGTAGAATCAACTCTACACTTTGACTTTTTAGTGACTCTATGGCGTAAGCTTTCTAGCATTTTTATACTCTAAAACAAGTTCTCCAACTATATTCTCATTTGTAATAACTAATTTGACCATAAAAGTGGCAAGAAAATGCTCACTTCAAGGAGTTCTTGACCTGGCTGAAGGAGTAGAATCAGCTCTGCACTTTGACTTTTTAGTGACTCTATTGTGCAAGATTCCTAGCATTTTTAAACTCTGAAAATATATTCTCCAACTATATTCTCATGCCTAATAACTAATTTGAGCATAAAAATGGCAAGAAAATTCTCACTTCAAGGAGTTATTGACCTGGCTCACGGAGTAGAATCAGCTCTGAACTGTGATTTCTTAGTGACTCTATGGCACAAGCTTCCTAGCATTTTTATACTCTAAAAACATGTTCTCCAACTATACTCTCATGTCTAATAACTAATTTTACCATAAAATGACAAGAAAATGCTCACTTCAAGGAGTTCTTGACCTGGCTCACGAAGTAAAATCAGCTCTGCACGGTGTGTTTTTAGTGACTCTGTGGCGCAAGTTTCATAGTAGTTATATGCTCTGAAAACATGTTCTCCAACTATATACTCATGTATAATAACTAATTTGACCAAAAAATTGAAAGAAAATGCTCACTTCAAGGTGTTCTTGAACTGGCTAATGGAGTATAATCATCTCTGCACTATGACTTTTTAGTGACTCATTGATGCGAGCTTCCTAGCATTTTTATACTTTGGAAAAATGTTCTCCAACTATATTTTTATGTCTAATAACTAATTTGACCATTAAATACTCACTTCAAAGAGTTCATGACTTAGCTCACGGCTGTATGTTTTTAGTGACTCTGTGGTGGAAGCTTCCGAGCATTTTTTTACTCTTAAAGCATATTCTCTAACTATATTTTCATGTCTAATAACTAATTTGACCATAAAATTGGAAAGAAAATGATCACTTCATGGAATTATTGACCTGGCTTACGAAGTAGAATCAACTCTACACTTTGACTTTTTAGTGACTCTATGGCGTAAGCTTTCTAGCATTTTTATACTCTAAAACAAGTTCTCCAACTATATTCTCATTTGTAATAACTAATTTGACCATAAAAGTGGCAAGAAAATGCTCACTTCAAGGAGTTCTTGACCTGGCTGAAGGAGTAGAATCAGCTCTGCACTTTGACTTTTTAGTGACTCTATTGTGCAAGATTCCTAGCATTTTTAAACTCTGAAAATATATTCTCCAACTATATTCTCATTCCTAATAACTAATTTGACCATAAAAATGGCAAGAAAATTCTCACTTCAAGGAGTTATTGACCTGGCTCACGGAGTAGAATCAGCTCTGAACTGTGATTTCTTAGTGACTCTATGGCACAAGCTCTCTAGCATTTTTATACTCTGAAAAAATCTTCTCCAACTATATTCTCATGTATAATAACTAATTTCACCATAAAAATGACAAGAAAATGCTCACTTCAAGGAGTTCTTGACCTGGCTCACGAAGTAAAATCAGCTCTGCACGGTGTGTTTATAGTGACTCTGTGGCGCAAGTTTAATAGTAGTTATATGCTCTGAAAACATGTTCTCCAACTATATACTCATGTATAATAACTAATTTGACCAAAAAATTGAAAGAAAATGCTCACTTCAAGGTGTTCTTGAACTGGCTAATGGAGTATAATCATCTCTGCACTATGACTTTTTAGTGACTCATTGATGCGAGCTTCCTAGCATTTTTATACTTTGGAAAAATGTTCTCCAACTATATTTTTATGTCTAATAACTAATTTACCATTAAATACTCACTTCAAAGAGTTCATGACTTAGCTCACGGCTGTATGTTTTTAGTGACTCTGTGGTGGAAGCTTCCGAGCATTTTTTTACTCTTAAAGCATATTCTCTAACTATATTTTCATGTCTAATAACTAATTTGACCATAAAAATGGAAAGAAAATGATCACTTCATGGAATTATTGACCTGGCTTACGAAGTAGAATCAACTCTACACTTTGACTTTTTAGTGACTCTATGGCATAAGCTTCCTAGCATTTTTATGCTCTAAAACAAGTTCTCCAACTATATTCTCATGTGTAATAACTAATTTGACCATAAAAGTGGCAAGAAAATGCTCACTTCAAGGAGTTCTTGACCTGGCTCAAGGAATAGAATCAGCTCTGCACTTTGACTTTTTAGTGACTCTATGGTGCAAGATTCCTAGCATTTATAAACTCTGAAAATATATTCTCCGACTATATTCTCATGCCTAATAACTAATTTGACCATAAAAATGGCAAGAAAATTCTCACTTCAAGGAGTTATTGACCTGGCTCACGGAGTAGAATCAGTTCTGAACTGTGATTTCTTAGTGACTCTATGGCCCAAGCTTTCTAGCATTTTTATACTCTGAAAACATCTTCTCCAACTATATTCTCATATATAATAACTAATTTTACCATAAAAATTACAAGAAAATGCTCACTTCAAGGAGTTCTTGACCTGGCTCACGAAGTAAAATCAGCTCTGCACGGTGTGTTTATAGTGACTCTGTGGCGCAAGTTTAATAGTAGTTATATGCTCTGAAAACATGTTCTCCAACTATATACTCATGTATAATAACTAATTTGACCAAAAAATTGAAAGAAAATGCTCACTTCAAGGTGTTCTTGAACTGGCTAATGGAGTATAATCATCTCTGCACTATGACTTTTTAGTGACTCATTGATGCGAGCTTCCTAGCATTTTTATACTTTGGAAAAATGTTCTCCAACTATATTTTTATGTCTAATAACTAATTTGACCATTAAATACTCACTTCAAAGACTTCATGACTTAGCTCACGGCTGTATGTTTTTAGTGACTCTGTGGTGGAAGCTTCCGAGCATTTTTTTACTCTTAAAACATATTCTCTAACTATATTTTCATGTCTAATAACTAATTTGACCATAAAATTGGAAAGAAAATGATCACTTCATGGAATTATTGACCTGGCTTACGAAGTAGAATCAACTCTACACTTTGACTTTTTAGTGACTCTATGGCGTAAGCTTTCTAGCATTTTTATACTCTAAAACAAGTTCTCCAACTATATTCTCATTTGTAATAACTAATTTGACCATAAAAGTGGCAAGAAAATGCTCACTTCAAGGAGTTCTTGACCTGGCTGAAGGAGTAGAATCAGCTCTGCACTTTGACTTTTTAGTGACTCTATTGTGCAAGATTCCTAGCATTTTTAAACTCTGAAAATATATTCTCCAACTATATTCTCATGCCTAATAACTAATTTGACCATAAAAATGGCAAGAAAATTCTCACTTCAAGGAGTTATTGACCTGGCTCACGGAGTAGAATCAACTCTGAACTGTGATTTCTTAGTGACTCTATGGCACAAGCTTCCTAGCATTTTTATACTCTAAAAACATGTTCTCCAACTATACTCTCATGTCTAATAACTAATTTTACCATAAAATGACAAGAAAATGCTCACTTCAAGGAGTTCTTGACCTGGCTCACGAAGTAAAATCAGCTCTGCACGTTGTGTTTTTAGTGACTCTGTGGCGCAAGTTTCATAGTAGTTATATGCTCTGAAAACATGTTCTCCAACTATATACTCATGTATAATAACTAATTTGACAAAAAAAATTGAAAGAAAATGCTCACTTCAAGGAGTTCTTGAGCTGGCTCACGGAGTAGAATCATCTCTGCACTTTGACTTTTTAGTGACTCTATGATGCAAGCTTCCTAGCATTTTTATACTCTAAAAACATGTTCTCCAACTATATTCTCATGTCTAATAACTAATTTGACCATAAAATGGCAATAAAATGCTCACTTCAAAGAATTCTTGACTTAACTCACGGCTGTATGTTTTTAGTGATTCTGTGGTGGAAGCTTCTGGGGATTTTTTTACTCTTAAAGCATATTCTCTAACTATATTTTCATGTCTAATGACTAATTTGACCATAAAAATGGAAATAAAATGATCACATCATGGAATTGTTGACCTGGCTCACGGAGTAGAATCAGCTCTACACTTTGACTTTTTAGTGACTCTATGGCGTAAGCTTCCTAGCATTTTTATACTCTAAAACAAGTTCTCCAACTATATTCTCATGTTTAATAACTAATTTGACCATAAAAATGGCAAGAAAATGCTCACTTCAAGGGGTTCTTGACCTGGCTCAAGGAGTAGAACAGCATTGCACTTTGACTTTTTAGTGACTCTATGATGCAAGTTTCCTAGCATTTTTTAGCTTTGAAAATATATTCTCCAACTATATTCTCATGCCTAATAACTAATTTGACCATAAAAATGGCAAGAAAATTCTCACTTGAAGGAGTTCTTGACTCGCTCACGGAGTAGAATCAGCTCTGAACTGTGATTTCTTAGTGACTATATGGCGCAAGCTTCCTAGCATTTTTATACTCTGAAAACATGTTCTCCAACTATAATCTCATGTCTAATAACTAATTTTACCATAAAAATGACAAGAAAATGCTCACTTCAAGGAGTTCTTGACATGACTCACGAAGTTGAATCAGCTCTGCATGGTGTGTTTTTAGTGACTCTGTGGTGCAAGTTTCATATTAGTTATATTCTCTGAAAACATGTTCTCCAACTATATACTCATGTATAATAACTAATTTGACCAAAAAAATTGAAAGAAAATACTCACTTCAAGATGTTCTTGAACTTGCTCACGGAGCAGAATCATCTCTGCACTTTGACTTTTTAGTGACTCTATAATGCAACCTTCCTAGCATTTTTATACCCTGAAAACATGTTCTCCAACTATATTCTCATGTGTAATAACTAATTTGACCATAAAATGGCAATAAAATGCTCACTTCAAAGAGTTCATGACTTAGCTCATGGCTGTAAGTTTTTAGTGAATCTGTTGTAGAAGCTTCCGAGCATTTTTTTACTCTTAAAGCATATTCTCTAACTATATTTTCATGTCTAATATCTGATTTGACCATAAAAATGGAAAGAAAATGATCACTTCATGGAATTCTTAACCTGGCTCACGGAGTAGAATCAGCTCTACACTTTGACTTTTTAGTGACTCTATGGCGTAAGATTCCTAGAATTTTTATACTCTAAAACAAGTTCTCCAACTATATTCTCATGTTTAATATCTAATTTGACCATAAAATTGGCAAGAAAATGATTACTTCAAGGAGTTCTTGACATGGCTCAAGGAGTAGAACAGCTCTGCACTTTGACTTTTTATTGACTCTATGATGCAAGATTCCTAGCATTTTGAAACTCTGAAAATATATTCTCCAACTATATTCTCATGCCTAATAACTAATTTGACCATAAAAATGGTAAGAAAATTCTCACTTGAAGGAGTTCTTGACCTGGCTCACGGAGTAGAATCATCTCTGAACTGTGATTTCTTAGTGACTCTATTGCGCAAGCTTCCTAGCATTTTTATAATCTAAAAACATGTTCTCCAACTATACTCTCATGTCTAATAACTAATTTTACCATAAAATGACAAGAAAATGCTCACTTCAAGGAGTTCTTGACCTGGCTCACGAAGTAAAATCAGCTCTGCACGTTGTGTTTTTAGTGACTCTGTGGCGCAAGTTTCATAGTAGTTATATGCTCTGAAAACATGTTCTCCAACTATATACTCATGTATAATAACTAATTTGACAAAAAAAATTGAAAGAAAATGCTCACTTCAAGGAGTTCTTGAGCTGGCTCACGGAGTAGAATCATCTCTGCACTTTGACTTTTTAGTGACTCTATGATGCAAGCTTCCTAGCATTTTTATACTCTAAAAACATGTTCTCCAACTATATTCTCATGTCTAATAACTAATTTGACCATAAAATGGCAATAAAATGCTCACTTCAAAGAATTCTTGACTTAACTCACGGCTGTATGTTTTTAGTGATTCTGTGGTGGAAGCTTCTGGGGATTTTTTTACTCTTAAAGCATATTCTCTAACTATATTTTCATGTCTAATGACTAATTTGACCATAAAAATGGAAATAAAATGATCACATCATGGAATTGTTGACCTGGCTCACGGAGTAGAATCAGCTCTACACTTTGACTTTTTAGTGACTCTATGGCGTAAGCTTCCTAGCATTTTTATACTCTAAAACAAGTTCTCCAACTATATTCTCATGTTTAATAACTAATTTGACCATAAAAATGGCAAGAAAATGCTCACTTCAAGGGGTTCTTGACCTGGCTCAAGGAGTAGAACAGCATTGCACTTTGACTTTTTAGTGACTCTATGATGCAAGTTTCCTAGCATTTTTTAGCTTTGAAAATATATTCTCCAACTATATTCTCATGCCTAATAACTAATTTGACCATAAAAATGGCAAGAAAATTCTCACTTGAAGGAGTTCTTGACTCGCTCACGGAGTAGAATCAGCTCTGAACTGTGATTTCTTAGTGACTATATGGCGCAAGCTTCCTAGCATTTTTATACTCTGAAAACATGTTCTCCAACTATAATCTCATGTCTAATAACTAATTTTACCATAAAAATGACAAGAAAATGCTCACTTCAAGGAGTTCTTGACATGACTCACGAAGTTGAATCAGCTCTGCATGGTGTGTTTTTAGTGACTCTGTGGTGCAAGTTTCATATTAGTTATATTCTCTGAAAACATGTTCTCCAACTATATACTCATGTATAATAACTAATTTGACCAAAAAAATTGAAAGAAAATACTCACTTCAAGATGTTCTTGAACTTGCTCACGGAGCTGAATCATCTCTGCACTTTGACTTTTTAGTGACTCTATAATGCAACCTTCCTAGCATTTTTATACCCTGAAAACATGTTCTCCAACTATATTCTCATGTGTAATAACTAATTTGACCATAAAATGGCAATAAAATGCTCACTTCAAAGAGTTCATGACTTAGCTCATGGCTGTAAGTTTTTAGTGAATCTGTTGTAGAAGCTTCCGAGCATTTTTTTACTCTTAAAGCATATTCTCTAACTATATTTTCATGTCTAATATCTGATTTGACCATAAAAATGGAAAGAAAATGATCACTTCATGGAATTCTTAACCTGGCTCACGGAGTAGAATCAGCTCTACACTTTGACTTTTTAGTGACTCTATGGCGTAAGATTCCTAGAATTTTTATACTCTAAAACAAGTTCTCCAACTATATTCTCATGTTTAATATCTAATTTGACCATAAAATTGGCAAGAAAATGATTACTTCAAGGAGTTCTTGACATGGCTCAAGGAGTAGAACAGCTCTGCACTTTGACTTTTTATTGACTCTATGATGCAAGATTCCTAGCATTTTGAAACTCTGAAAATATATTCTCCAACTATATTCTCATGCCTAATAACTAATTTGACCATAAAAATGGTAAGAAAATTCTCACTTGAAGGAGTTCTTGACCTGGCTTACGGAGTAGAATCATCTCTGAACTGTGATTTCTTAGTGACTCTATTGCGCAAGCTTCCTAGCATTTTTATAATCTAAAAACATGTTCTCCAACTATACTCTCATGTCTAATAACTAATTTTACCATAAAATGACAAGAAAATGCTCACTTCAAGGAGTTCTTGACCTGGCTCACGAAGTAAAATCAGCTCTGCACGTTGTGTTTTTAGTGACTCTGTGGCACAAGTTTCATAGTAGTTATATGCTCTGAAAACATGTTCTCCAACTATATACTCATGTATAATAACTAATTTGACAAAAAAAATTGAAAGAAAATGCTCACTTCAAGGAGTTCTTGAGCTGGCTCACGGAGTAGAATCATCTCTGCACTTTGACTTTTTAGTGACTCTATGATGCAAGCTTCCTAGCATTTTTATACTCTAAAAACATGTTCTCCAACTATATTCTCATGTCTAATAACTAATTTGACCATAAAATGGCAATAAAATGCTCACTTCAAAGAATTCTTGACTTAACTCACGGCTGTATGTTTTTAGTGATTCTGTGGTGGAAGCTTCTGGGGATTTTTTTACTCTTAAAGCATATTCTCTAACTATATTTTCATGTCTAATGACTAATTTGACCATAAAAATGGAAATAAAATGATCACATCATGGAATTGTTGACCTGGCTCACGGAGTAGAATCAGCTCTACACTTTGACTTTTTAGTGACTCTATGGCGTAAGCTTCCTAGCATTTTTATACTCTAAAACAAGTTCTCCAACTATATTCTCATGTTTAATAACTAATTTGACCATAAAAATGGCAAGAAAATGCTCACTTCAAGGGGTTCTTGACCTGGCTCAAGGAGTAGAACAGCATTGCACTTTGACTTTTTAGTGACTCTATGATGCAAGTTTCCTAGCATTTTTTAGCTTTGAAAATATATTCTCCAACTATATTCTCATGCCTAATAACTAATTTGACCATAAAAATGGCAAGAAAATTCTCACTTGAAGGAGTTCTTGACTCGCTCACGGAGTAGAATCAGCTCTGAACTGTGATTTCTTAGTGACTATATGGCGCAAGCTTCCTAGCATTTTTATACTCTGAAAACATGTTCTCCAACTATAATCTCATGTCTAATAACTAATTTTACCATAAAAATGACAAGAAAATGCTCACTTCAAGGAGTTCTTGACATGACTCACGAAGTTGAATCAGCTCTGCATGGTGTGTTTTTAGTGACTCTGTGGTGCAAGTTTCATATTAGTTATATTCTCTGAAAACATGTTCTCCAACTATATACTCATGTATAATAACTAATTTGACCAAAAAAATTGAAAGAAAATACTCACTTCAAGATGTTCTTGAACTTGCTCACGGAGCAGAATCATCTCTGCACTTTGACTTTTTAGTGACTCTATAATGCAACCTTCCTAGCATTTTTATACCCTGAAAACATGTTCTCCAACTATATTCTCATGTGTAATAACTAATTTGACCATAAAATGGCAATAAAATGCTCACTTCAAAGAGTTCATGACTTAGCTCATGGCTGTAAGTTTTTAGTGAATCTGTTGTAGAAGCTTCCGAGCATTTTTTTACTCTTAAAGCAAATTCTCTAACTATATTTTCATGTCTAATATCTGATTTGACCATAAAAATGGAAAGAAAATGATCACTTCATGGAATTCTTAAACTGGCTCACGGAGTAGAATCAGCTCTACACTTTGACTTTTTAGTGACTCTATGGCGTAAGATTCCTAGAATTTTTATACTCTAAAACAAGTTCTCCAACTATATTCTCATGTTTAATATCTAATTTGACCATAAAATTGGCAAGAAAATGATTACTTCAAGGAGTTCTTGACATGGCTCAAGGAGTAGAATCAGCTCTGCACGATGTGTTTTTAGTGACTCTGTGGTGCAAGTTTCATAGTAGTTATATGCTCTGAAAACATGTTCTCCAACTATATACTCATGTATAATAACTAATTTGACCAAAAAAATTGAAAGAAAATGCTCACTTCAAGGTGTTCTTGAACTGGCTCACGGAGTAGAATCATCTCTGCACTTTGACTTTTTAGTGACTCTATAATGCAAGCTTCCTAGCATTTTTATACTCTGAAAACATGTTCTCCAACTATATTCTCATGTCTAATAACTAATTTGACCATAAAATGACAAGAAAATGCGCACTTCAAGGAGTTCTTGACATGACTCACGAAGTTGAATCAGCTCTGCATGGTGTGTTTTTAGTGACTCTGTGGTGCAAGTTTCATATTAGTTATATTCTCTGAAAACATGTTCTCCAACTATATACTCATGTATAATAACTAATTTGACCAAAAAAATTGAAAGAAAATACTCACTTCAAGATGTTCTTGAACTTGCTCACGGAGTAGAATCATCTCTGCACTTTGACTTTTTAGTGACTCTATAATGCAAGCTTCCTAGCATTTTTATACCCTGAAAACATGTTCTCCAACTATATTCTCATGTGTAATAACTAATTTGACCATAAAATGGCAATAAAATGCTCACTTCAAAGAGTTCATGACTTAGCTCATGGCTGTAAGTTTTTAGTGAATCTGTTGTAGAAGCTTCCGATCATTTTTTTACTCTTAAAGCATATTCTCTAACTATATTTTCATGTCTAATATCTGATTTGACCATAAAAATGGAAAGAAAATGATCACTGTTGGATTGTATACTAAAAGTCTAGCTTTAGTATGAACAATGTCATAACATTATTTGAAATGAGAATCATTGATCAAATGATTGCATCTTATAATTTATTTTATATGCATGATGCAATAGTCCATTTACTTTATACTGTAGATAATATGTTGTGCGACAACACGCGGAAGATCATATTATCGGTTTCCTTATAAAGTATAAACAGATGCTCACAACTGAGATAGACGGGGGCTCTCTATCGGTATGGTTGTAGTGTGGTTTGGTATTAGCTTATCTTGGCTATAGAATCACATTAGTGCACTTGTGTGTATTGAGTAGGACCGCCTGAGATCGTTCGACTTATACTGACTTATAGAAGAACTTGATCTCTGTTATTATAGAAGTTCGTGCTCTTAATCCCTATACAATAACCTCGACACGTAGGGCAGTATGTATTTCTTTGATTCATCAATGGGTGAGATTTATAAGTATTAAATCAACAAACTCGGTGAGTTGGGAAGTAGTGCTGTATCTATGGTGTGCTGTTGATTGTAGAAGGAATCCATGTCCGTCATAGGTTGATGATGTCCCCTTGAGGAGCTCATAAGGTTTATCATGTAAATCTTGCAAGTGGATTAATTCCGGCATGATAAAAAGGTTGAGTGGTACTACTCTCGGATGAGATATTAATTAATTTGAGTTGTCAGTAACTTAATTAATTAATGGGCATTGTATATCTTAAACATGGGGAGACTGTCGGGCTTATAATAAGAAGGAGCCCAGAACATAATTTTGGGATTGGACGGGTAGTGCAGTAATAATATTTTAGTGGACTATATTATTATTATTGGATTTAATTAAAAGCTTTGGGCTAAGCTTGGTTAATTAAAATTCAATTGAGGCCCAGCCCAATTTCTCCTCCTGGTCCCTGCTGTAGCCCAAGTATATAAGTCATCTTAGTTCCTGTTAAACCAGAGTCTGTGCCTCTTTTGACACACGGGAGAGAACAGAGAGCAGATTGAGAGAACTCTGGGGATTGTTGACCACCCAACACCAGAGTTGACTTTGGGACATACGGTAGAAGATCAGAGGTGTTCTTCACTGCTGTTCATCCTCTACATCGACCCAGAAGTACGGTAAACACGTTTTTTGCTTCCGCTGTACGTGATTATCTGTTTTTCTTATTGAATCATGTTCACCATAAGATCCAATTGCCAACAATTGGTATCAGAGCATTGGTTTCGTGGTGAAACTTGATTCGCAAGGTTTATGATTATGTGATTATATGTATATTTAGTTTTAATCGCATGATAAATCAGGAGGTTTAGTATTTTTTTTATACTTTAAACCCTATCTTGTATGTGTGGTTTATGATGTATATACACCCTGGACATCACACACATATGCACCGTGAGCAACAAGAATTAGATAAACGTTGCTGTTTATACACGTTGAATATCACACGACTTCGATTGGAGAGTATAAGTCCCCAGATATTTGCCTATGTTTCTACACTCACACGCCTTCCCATGAGCGACGGATGAAAGGATCGTGTCGGGCTAGTGATGGCTGGGCTGCATGATGTGATCGACGGACAGAGGCAAGACGACTGGTGGTGATGATCGACCACCGACACGACGGTGATGAGTGCTGCTATCGATGAGGCTTGGCAAGGCTGGGCTCGGCTGGATAAGACAGGTCGACGGCGGCAGCGGGCTTCGTTGCAACATCAATGAATGGATGGCAAGGCTAGTGAGGCGATTCCTTCAATCGTCGAGGCGCTGGAGGCTGGGCCTTGTAAGACATGAAGCTTCAGCGGCCTTGTCGGAGGAATCGCGCTGACTGGGCTAATGACGGAGAGAGGGCACTCGACTGCGTCGCTGTCAATCGGAGAGGAAGAATCCAGGGGTGATTTGCCGGTGGGGATGCTGTGCGGTTGCCTATCGTGGCGGCCGTTCTTCGGCGGTTGTCTCGACTGGTGCGCGGCGGATTCCAGGCGAAGTCCATAGTGCTACCGGGTCTGTTCTCGGCCATTTCAGGGCGCGGATGCAGCGGCGTGCGACGGAGAAGGCTCGAGGAAGTCGACAATCGACTGACGGCTGATGGTGCGGCTCCGGTTGGCTGTCGGCGGCGGCTACCGGGAGCATTGGGTCTGCAGGTTCTGGGCTGCGTCTGACGTTGATGGCGTTCCGGTCGTGGTGCCCTGACTGCGCGATTCCGATGGTCTCTGGACGGAGGCGCCAGCGGCAGCGACACCTGGATGCGCCGGCAGCAGCTCGTTGGTGGTCTCTGATTGCGGCTGGGAGAAGGGTCTAGGGCAGCAAGCTGGTGGCTGTTGGGCCGAGCAGTTGGGCTTCTCATTTTAATTGGTTTTGGGCTTGGTTTGCTGGGCCCAATTATTAATTGAGTTATTCATTGGGCTTATTTCTTACAATTAGTTTTGGGCTGCTGGCCCAATTTTGTTAAGAGTTTATGGGCCCAATTCAGTAATATTTAAAGAGCTGCTCAATTTTTTAATTTGGTTTTGGGCTGTTGGGCCCAAATTTTATTAAATTGGCTATGGGCTACTGGACAATATTTACTGATGGATTTAATTAATTGTGGGTATTATGTTGGGCCTGGTTTTAAATAATGGGCTAGACCTTAATAAAAAAAAAAAAAAAAAAAAAAAATTTGGCAAGATAAATGGGCTTAATTATTTTAATAATGGGCTGCTCATTTTATGCTAATAATGTTTGGGTCGGTTGGGCCTATTTAATTGATCCAACATATTATGCAATTAATTAATATTATATAACTGATTAATTGATTTAATTGTCAATTATTGTTGTATATGTGAAAGGCATGTTCTATGTGATTTATTTATTTAAATTACTGTTAATAGAAGCATGTCTTAGTTGTATATTTTATTCTGGAATATTATATGCATGTTTAAAACCCTCGGTAATTAAATAACTAAGTGGGAGAGGGGATTGGTAATAAATTCCCGCGGCCTCCATTATTGGTTTGTTAGCAATGTGAATAGACTTGCGCGTCGGCATTAGAGCCTTCCTCCCCATCGGATAAGTTTATTCATGGATTGCTGGAACAGACGTCATTAAATAATTACGTTTGTAATGTGATGCATATGAACTTGCGCGTTGGCTTAGACCTTCCTCCCTATCGGATGAGTTTATATGCGGTTCACTGGTACAAACTTGTAATTGATGACTGTAGGAAGTTATCCGAGCGCGTGTGTACTTCTCCATCTGTAAGGCACACAAGCTTGGGCCGCGGACTTGGGGTCAAATAATGGTGTACACTTAGATGTGAATAATAAGTATCCTCCCCATCGGAGTCACTGCTTTTATTTGCATGGCTAAAGAGGAACCGACTATTAATTATTTTGTCATAAAGTTAGGTTGACAAATGAAATTAATGGGTAAAACCTTCTCTTGTAAATGTTCGGGTTTGTAAACGTCCACACTATCGTGGCTTGCAGACTCACGGTGCTTGAGATGTCGGTGAATTTTAATTTTATATTGTTTTGAGGGAATCAATATAAAAGGATAAAATTCGAAGATTTGATCAGTAAATTTATTTGTGATTCTCTGAATTTCGAATGGTTTTATTTCACTAATTGTTAACTAAAAGACATTATATTTCCTTGTCCAAATTAGATGATTAGAAAGAATCTTGGTTTTGAAAATTACTGCTTAAGAAGTTACATGTGTGTTCTCACAAAGGACGTCTCATGATGCCTATTAAAGTCTCTAGTGAAGAGATGAGAGGTTCATAAAAATATGATGGTCTCATGTAACTCTTCGGATACTTGAGTAAATTAAAAGGCAGAAGATCATGGTTCAATTGATGAGTGAATTGGAAAAGCTTGGAATAGAAATTGAAAGGGAAACCTAAATCAATTTATTCTTTACAATTTGCCTGGATGTTTTGAGCAAGTTCTACCTGAAATACGAGAGATTGTATATGGTAGGAAACTTCTAACAAAACATATGGCAAAAGAAAGCCAATTTTCATCATAATGTGAACAAGTTTAATATCTTATTTACTAATGGTTTAAACATGATTAGTGACTGACACGAAGTATGTAAATACTGGAATCACTAAATGTTTATCACTGAGTAAGGATAAGATTGTTAATAACATGGGTAAAACTACAAAGGTAGTGACTATTGCAGTAGGAGTTGTTTATTTATCTCATGATAAGAATAAACGATTGATTATGAGAAATTGTCTTTACGTACATTTAATAGAAAGAATTTGATTTCAGTTTCTATGCATTAACGGATGGACACTTCATTTCATTTAAATGACATGGTCATAGTAATGAGGAATGAGGCTATAGTCCGTTAAAGTACGTTGGTGGATAATTTGGATACTCTTGAATCATGCACATCCCACAGATGCAATAAATAGTAATTAAATAATGCATCTTCTAATATGAGTAAGAGAAAGGAACCTTCGGAGATGAACTAAACATACATTTGGCGTCTAAGACTAATTCATTTTATTTGAGTAGGATTCAAAAGTTGATAGCCGATAGACCGTAAGGTTTATCTGAAGTGGAAACTATCGGACTTGCGAGTCTTGCTTGGAAGTAAAAATGATTAAATGCCTTTTCAAGGCTGTGGGGTGTAGAGCCAAAGATATATATGTTGGAATTAGTTCATTCTGATTCAAACGAACCTAATATTATCCAGGCGAGAGGTGGTTATGAATATTCGAAGATTATTCTGGAAACCAATATATTTATATGATGCACTGCATGTCTAAGTTCTTTGATTAATTCAAGAATTGTAAGGCTGGTACAGTGAAGCGTCATGAAAAATATATTAAGTCATTACGATTCAATCATGATGGCGAATACCTCTTGGGATAGTTAGGAGCTATTGATCAGAAGTTGAGATTAAATCTCAAGTTGACTACACCGAGTATGCCCCAGCTGAATGGTGTGGTGGGAAGAAGGTATTAGGCTCTTATGGTTATGATTAGATAGATGATGAATTATTTGGAATAATTAAATTCATTTTATGGATATGCCTTAGATACAGTAATTCGTGAAACGTTTGTCTGTATATGGGATATCCTAGAAAAATGAAGGGTGATTTATTTAGTCGAAAAGATCGAAGGATAATTGTTAACTCAATAACTAGATTTTTGGAAAAGGACTATGTAATAAATCACAAACCCATGTATAAGTTGTTCTAAAGGAAGTGAGAGGAAAACACTAAGTATAAGTACCAAGTGTACAAGATGATATACCACAAGGTAAACTGCAACGCGTTCACGTCTGATACACAATTACATGTAGTGCCTTGTCGTAGTGGGAGGGTTGTGTGACAACCCATAAATATATGTTTTGGGAGAGTCGTGAGACTTGATCCCTAGTGAACATGATATTATCCCACGGATACGACGTAGCACTACAAGATAAAAATGCGGAATCTTAGTAAGTTGCAATGAATGTTGAAATAGAATCTACGGATTCTAAATTAAGTCTGGGAACTTATTTGACCACTAAATGGTGTAAAAGCCATTGCAAGGGTCAAAGGAAATAAAAGAGGATCATACAGAAAGGTGAAAATCTTCGAAGCAAAGCTTGTTGCGAAAAGATGTACTCAGAAAGAAATGGTTCGATTATGAGGAAACATGTTCGCTGGTAGCTATGCTTATGTTGATCCGGATTCTTTTATTTATTGCTGCTCATATTAAATTATGAGGTACAACAAATAGATGTCAAGACAGCTTTCCTGATTGGAAGTCTTGAGGAAAACATCTCTGTGAAGCAACCAGAGTAATTCATTGCAAAGTACTAATAGCATTTTGATTGTAAGCTTAAAAATGTCCAGCAATGGACTAAAGCAAGCTTTAAGATAGTGAAGCATCTGTTTTGATTAGGTAATCCAGTGGCATGGATTTAAATCAATGAGCGGATGAGTCTTGTGTGTTGTATAGAGTGACGAAAACGTGGTGGTGTTTCTTGTACTATACGTAGATAGTATCTTGCTCATTGGAGACAATGAAAGAGTATTATCGGGCGTATGGGGTACAGTTAATAAAGCGGTAAAGATGAAGGACTTAAGAAAGGCAAAATACATCCTTTTGATCACGGTAATACGGATCACAAGAAAGGATGTTATGCTTATCTCAAGTTTCATAAAATGATACAGTCCATACTCATTTAGCATATGAATAGACTTACGCGTCGGCATTAGAGCCTTCCTCCCCATCGGATGAGTTTATTCATGGAATGCTATGAATGAAATTGGATATCTGTTTTGCTGAACGCATGAACAGTGGGTATCAACGTAACCCGGATCAAGAATGATGAACTGTAGTAAGACATATATAAAGTGCCTGAGAAGGACTGGAAATTATATATGAACTTACTGGACAGATTCACTGCTTCTTGTGGATTACGTAGATTCGGATTTTTAGTCAGATTGGACGGCAGTAAATTCTCCTCAAAGGTTATGTGTTTAATTTTAAGAAGTAGAGTCATAATGTGGAGGAGTGTTATATAGAAATATATTTCAGACTCCGGACTCCATCATGGAAAGATGATAAATTGGAGCCTATGAGGCAACCAAAGTATCTATATGACTCTAGAGACTTCATGATGGACTTTGAAGTGTTTCTAAGTTTGCCCAAGGTAATCACAATTTACATTGTTGATATTGGTGCAGTTGCAAACTTGAAGGAATCACGAGTCCATAAGGCAATTAAACACATGGAGCGCGAGTACCACCTGTTACGAGAAATCGTATGATGAGGGGAAGGTTGTTGTCGCCTAGATTGCATCGGATGATGACCTAGTAAATCCATTTACGAGGACCTTAAGGCGAGAGCTTTTTATGGTCGTGTAGTGGGAGTAGGAATCAGATGTATGGCAGAAGACATGACAGCATAGTCTTTTAGTATAAGTGGGAGATTGTTGGATTGTATACTAAAAGTCTAGCTTTAGTATGAACAATGTCATAACATTATTTGAAATGAGAATCATTGATCAAATGATTGCATCTTATAATTTATTTTATATGCATGATGCAATAGTCCATTTACTTTATACTGTAGATAATATGTTGTGCGACAACACGCGGAAGATCATATTATCGGTTTCCTTATAAAGTATAAACAGATGCTCACAACTGAGATAGACGGGGGCTCTCTATCGGTATGGTTGTAGTGTGGTTTGGTATTAGCTTATCTTGGCTATAGAATCACATTAGTGCACTTGTGTGTATTGAGTAGGACCGCCTGAGATCGTTCGACTTATACTGACTTATAGAAGAACTTGATCTCTGTTATTATAGAAGTTCGTGCTCTTAATCCCTATACAATAACCTCGACACGTAGGGCAGTATGTATTTCTTTGATTCATCAATGGGTGAGATTTATAAGTATTAAATCAACAAACTCGGTGAGTTGGGAAGTAGTGCTGTATCTATGGTGTGCTGTTGATTGTAGAAGGAATCCATGTCCGTCATAGGTTGATGATGTCCCCTTGAGGAGCTCATAAGGTTTATCATGTAAATCTTGCAAGTGGATTAATTCCGGCATGATAAAAAGGTTGAGTGGTACTACTCTCGGATGAGATATTAATTAATTTGAGTTGTCAGTAACTTAATTAATTAATGGGCATTGTATATCTTAAACATGGGGAGACTGTCGGGCTTATAATAAGAAGGAGCCCAGAACATAATTTTGGGATTGGACGGGTAGTGCAGTAATAATATTTTAGTGGACTATATTATTATTATTGGATTTAATTAAAAGCTTTGGGCTAAGCTTGGTTAATTAAAATTCAATTGAGGCCCAGCCCAATTTCTCCTCCTGGTCCCTGCTGTAGCCCAAGTATATAAGTCATCTTAGTTCCTGTTAAACCAGAGTCTGTGCCTCTTTTGACACACGGGAGAGAACAGAGAGCAGATTGAGAGAACTCTGGGGATTGTTGACCACCCAACACCAGAGTTGACTTTGGGACATACGGTAGAAGATCAGAGGTGTTCTTCACTGCTGTTCATCCTCTACATCGACCCAGAAGTACGGTAAACACGTTTTTTGCTTCCGCTGTACGTGATTATCTGTTTTTCTTATTGAATCATGTTCACCATAAGATCCAATTGCCAACAATCACTTCATGGAATTCTTAACCTGGCTCACGGAGTAGAATCAGCTCTACACTTTGACTTTTTAGTGACTCTATGGCGTAAGCTTTCTAGAATTTTTATACTCTAAAACAAGTTCTCCAACTATATTCTCATGTTTAATATCTAATTTGACCATAAAAATGGCAAGAAAATGATTACTTCAAGGAGTTCTTGACCTGGCTCAAGGAGTAGAACAGCTCTGCACTTTGACTTTTTATTGACTCTATGATGCAAGATTTCTAGCATTTTGAAACTCTGAAAATATATTCTCCAACTATATTCTCATGCCTAATAACTAATTTGACCATAAAATGGTAAGAAAATTCTCACTTGAAGGAGTTCTTGACCTGGCTCACGGAGTAGAATCATCTCTGAACTGTGATTTCTTAGTGACTCTATTGCGCAAGCTTCTTAGCATTTTTATACTCTGAAAATATGTTCTCCAACTATAATCTCATGTCTAATAACTTATTTTACCATAAAAATGACAAGAAAATTCTCACTTCAAGGAGTTCTTGACCTGGCTCACGAAGTAGAATCAGCTCTGCACGATGTGTTTTTAGTGACTCTGTGGTGCAAGTTTCATAGTAGTTATATGCTCTGAAAACATGTTCTCCAACTATATACTCATGTATAATAACTAATTTGACCAAAAAAATTGAAAGAAAATGCTCACTTCAAGGTGTTCTTGAAATGGCTCACGGAGTAGAATCATCTCTGCACTTTGACTTTTTAGTGACTCTATAATGCAAGCTTCCTAGCATTTTTATACTCTGAAAACATGTTCTCCAACTATATTCTCATGTCTAATAACTAATTTGACCATAAAATGGCAATAAAATGCTCACTTCAAAGAGTTCATGACTTAGCTCATGGCTGTATGTTTTTAGTGACTCTGTGGTGGAAGCTTCCGAGCATTTTTTTACTCTTAAAGCATATTCTCTAACTATATTTTCATGTCTAATAACTAATTTGACCATAAAAATGGAAAGAAAATGATCACTTCATGGAATTCTTGACCTGGCTCACGGAGTAGAATCAGCTCTACACTTTGACTTTTTAGTGACTCTATGGCGTAAGCTTCCTAGCATTTTTATACTCTAAAACAAGTTCTCCAACTATATTCTCATGTTTAATAACTAATTTGACCATAAAAATGGCAAGAAAATGCTCACTTCAAGGAGTTCTTGACCTGGCTCAAGGAGTAGAACAACTCTGCACTTTGACTTTTTAGTGACTCTATGATGCAAGATTCCTAGCATTTTTAAACTCTGAAAATATATTCTCCAACTATATTCTCATGCCTAATAACTAATTTGACCATAAAAATGGCAAGAAAATTCTCACTTGAAGGAGTTCTTGACCTGGCTCACGGTGTAGAATCAACTCTGAACTTTGATTTCTGAGTGACTCTATGGCGCAAGCTTCCTAGCATTTTTATACTCTGAAAACATGTTCTCCAACTATAATCTCATGTGTAATAACTAATTTTACCATAAAAATGACAAGAAAATGCTCACTTCAAGGAGTTCTTGACATGGCTCACGAAGTAGAATCAGCTCTGCACGGTGTGTTTTTAGTGACTCTGTGGTGCAAGTTTCATAGTAGTTATATGCTCTGAAAACATGTTCTCCAACTATATACTCATGTATAATAACTAATTTGACCAAAAAAATTGAAAGAAAATGCTCACTTCAAGGTGTTCTTAAACTTGCTCACAGAGTAGAATCATCTCTGCACTTTGACTTTTTAGTGACTCTATAATGCAAGCTTCCTAGCATTTTTATACTCTGAAAACATGTAATCCAACTATATTCTCGTGTCTAATACCTAATTTGACCATAAAATGGCAATAAAATGCTAACTTCAAAGAGTTCATGACTTAGCTCATGGCTGTAAGTTTTTAGTGAATCTGTGGTAGAAGCTTCCGAGCATTTTTTTACTCTTAAAGCATATTCTCTAACTATATTTTCATGTCTAATATCTGATTTGACCATAAAAATGGAAAGAAAATGTTCACTTCATGGAATTCTTAACCTAGCTCACGGAGTAGAATCAGCTCTGTACTTTGACTTTTTAGTGACTCTATGGCGTAAGCTCCCTAGAATTTTTATACTCTAAAACAAGTTCTCCCACAGTATTCTCATGTTTAATAACTAATTTGACCATAAAAATGGCAAGAAAATGCTCACTTCAAGGAGTTCTTGTCCTGGCTCAAGGAGTAGAACAACTCTGCACTTTGACTTTTTAGTGACTCTATGATGCAAGATTCCTAGCATTTTGAAACTCTGAAAATATATTCTCCAACTATATTCTCAT
This sequence comes from Pogostemon cablin, assembly GCA_023678885.1. Classification (NCBI taxonomy): domain Eukaryota; kingdom Viridiplantae; phylum Streptophyta; class Magnoliopsida; order Lamiales; family Lamiaceae; genus Pogostemon; species Pogostemon cablin. The sequence continues at coordinate 8,272,495 of CM042951.1, read as the reverse complement.
GCCTAATAACTAATTTGACCATAAAAATGGAAAGAAAATTCTCACTTGAAGGAGTTCTTGACCTGGCTCACGGAGTAGAATCATCTCTGAACTATGATTTTTTAGTGACTCTATGGCGCAAGCTTCCTAGCATTTTTATACAATGAAAACATGTTCTCCAACTATAATCTCATGTCTAATAACTTATTTTACCATAAAAATGACAAGAAAATGCTCACTTCAAGGAGTTCTTGACCTGGCTCACGAAGTAGAATCAGCTCTGCATGGTGTGTTTTTAGTGACTCTGTGGTGTAAGTTTCATAGTAGTTATATGCTCTGAAAACATGTTCTCCAACTATATACTCATGTATAATAACTAATTTGACCAAAAAAATTGAAAGAAAATGCTCACTTCAAGGTGTCCTTGAACTGGCTCACGGAGTAGAATCATTTCTGCACTTTGACTTTTTAGTGACTCTATAATGCAAGCTTCCTAGAATTTTTATACTCTGAAAACATGTTCTCCAACTATATTCTCATGTCTAATAACTAATTTGACCATAAAATGGCAATAAAATGCTCACTTCAAAGAGTTCATGACTTAGCTCATGGCTGTATGTTTTTAGTGACTCTGTGGTGGAAGCTTCCGAGCATTTTTTTCCGCTTAAAGCATATTCTCTAACTATATTTTCATGTCTAATATCTGATTTGACCATAAAAATGGAAAGAAAATGATCACTTCATGGAATTCTTAACCTGGCTCACGGAGTAGAATCAGCTCTACACTTTGACTTTTTAGTGACTCTATGGCGTAAGCTTCCTAGAATTTTTATACTCTAAAACAAGTTCTCCAACTATATTCTCATGTGTAATAACTAATTTGGCCATAAAAGTGGCAAGAAAATGCTCACTTCAAGGAGTTCTTGACCTGGCTCAAGGAGTAGAATAGCTCTGCACTTTGGCTTTTTAGTGACTCTATGATGCAAGATTCCTAGCATTTTGAAACTCTGAAAATATATTCTCCAACTATATTCTCATGCCTAATAACTAATTTGACCATAAAAATGGCAAGAAAATTCTCACTTGAAGAAGTTCTTGACCTGGCTCACGGAGTAGAATCATCTCTGAACTGTGATTTCTTAGTAACTCTATGGCGCAAGCTTCCTAGCATTTTTATACTCTGAAAACATGTTCTCCAACTATAATCTCATGTCTAATAACTAATTTTACCATAAAAATGACAAGAAAATGCTCACTTCAAGGAGTTCTTGACATGGCTCACGAAGTAGAATCAGCTCTGCATGGTGTGTTTTTAGTGACTCTGTGGTGTAAGTTTCATAGTAGTTATATGCTCTGAAAACATGTTCTCCAACTATATACTCATGTATAATAACTAATTTGACCAAAAAAATTGAAAGAAAATGCTCACTTCAAGGTGTCCTTGAACTGGCTCACGGAGTAGAATCATTTCTGCACTTTGACTTTTTAGTGACTCTATAATGCAAGCTTCCTAGAATTTTTATACTCTGAAAACATGTTCTCCAACTATATTCTCATGTCTAATAACTAATTTGACCATAAAATGGCAATAAAATGCTCACTTTAAAGAGTTCATGACTTAGCTCATGGCTGTATGTTTTTAGTGACTCTGTGGTGGAAACTTCCGAGCATTTTTTTACTCTTAAAGCATATTCTCTAACTATATTTTCATGTCTAATAACTAATTTGACCATAAAAATGGCAAGAAAATTCTCACTTGAAGGAGTTCTTGACCTGGCTCACGGAGTATAATAAGCTCTGAACTGTGATTTCTTAGTGACTCTATGGCGCAAGCTTCCTAGCATTTTTATACTCTGAAAACATGTTCTCCAACTATAATCTCATGTCTAATAACTTATTTTACCATAAAAATGACAAGAAAATGCATACTTCAAGGAGTTCTTGACCTGGCTCACGAAGTAGAATCAGCTCTGCACGGTGTGTTTTTAGTGACTCTGTGGTGCAAGTTTCATAGTAGTTATATGCTCTGAAAACATGTTCTCCAACTATATACTCATGTATAATAACTAATTTGACCAAAAAAATTGAAAGAAAATGCTCACTTCAAGGTGTTCTTGAACTGGCTCACGGAGTAGAATCATCTCTGCACTTTGACTTATTAGTGACTCTATAATGCAAGCTTCCTAGCATTTTTATACTCTGAAAACATGTTCTCCAACTATATTCTCATGTCTAATAACTAATTTGACCATAAAATGGCAATAAAATGCTCACTTCAAAGAGTTCATGACTTAGCTCATGGCTTTATGTTTTTAGTGACTCTGTGGTGGAAGCTTCCGAGCATTTTTTTACTCTTAAAGCATATTCTCTAACTATATTTTCATGTCTAACAACTAATTTGACCATAAAAATGGCAAGAAAATTCTCACTTGAAGGAGTTCTTGACCTGGCTCACGGAGTAGAATCAGCTCTGAACTGTGATTTCTTAGTGACTCCATGGCGCAAGCTTCCTAGCATTTTTATACTCTGAAAACATGTTCTCCAACTATAATCTCATGTCTAATAACTTATTTTACCATAAAAATGACAAGAAAATGCATACTTCAAGCAGTTCTTGACCTGGCTCACGAGGTAGAATCAGCTCTGCAAGGTGTGTTTTTAGTGACTCTGTGGTGCAAGTTTCATAGTAGTTATATGCTCTGAAAACATGTTCTCCAACTATATACTCATGTATAATAACTAATTTGACCAAAAAAATTGAAAGAAAATGCTCACTTCAAGGTGTTCTTAAACTTGCTCACAGAGTAGAATCATCTCTGCACTTTGACTTTTTAGTGACTCTATAATGCAAGCTTCCTAGCATTTTTATACTCTGAAAACATGTAATCCAACTATATTCTCATGTCTAATACCTAATTTGACCATAAAATGGCAATAAAATGCTCACTTCAAAGAGTTCATGACTTAGCTCTGTTGGCTTTCGATCGTTTGGTTAACGTGACCCGTTAGGGTTCCATGTATTTCTAACAAGCAGCGGAAGCAAGTAAACATGAAACGCATTACCTTTCACCAAGGGTTGATGTATAGGTTGAATTCTCGCTGGCAGACTGCGCAGTCCCACGAGAATAGCCATAAGTTCCTCTTCTGATGTCGGAATTGAGTGGTCTTTGCGCTCAGACGATCCTCTCTTCGACGGCTTTCCGTCAGTATATAATACATCAAAATCGGAGTACTGTACGATATTTTATGAATTTTGTAACATGACGAACTGCAGCAGCAAACGACCTTCCGGTCTTCTGTTGTATGTCCCAAGTCCGATCTCGACGTCGTGTGGGCGACGATCTATGAGACCTACTCAATCTGCTATCAACCCTAATCACACGTGAATAATGAATTAGATTAGGGTTCCAGATAAGCTGAGGTGACTTATATACATGGGCTACAGCAGGGACCAGGAGGAGAAATTGGGTTGGGCCTCCATTGGGCTTAAGTATCCAAGCTTAGCCCAAAGCTTATACTTAAGTCCAATAATAATAATATATTCCACTAAAATATTATTACTGCACTACCGTACCAATCCCAAAATTACGTTTTGGGCTCCTTCTTATTATGAGCCCGTTAGTCTCCCCATGTTTAAGATATACAATGTCCATTAATTAATATAAGTTGCTGACAACTCAATTAATTAATATCTCATCCAAGAGTAGTACCACTCAACCTCATTATCATGCCGGAATAAATTCCACCTGCAGGGTTTACATGATAATCCTTATGAGCTCCTCAAGGGGACATCATCAACCTATGACGGACACGGATTCCTTCTACAATCAACAGCACACCATAGATACATCACTATTTCCCAACTCACCGAGTTTATTGATTTAATTGCATCTAAATCTCACCCATTGATGAATCAAAGAAGTATATACTGCCCTACGTGTCGAGGTTATTGTATAGGGATTAAGAGCACGAACATCCATAATAACAGAGATCAAGTTCTTCTATAAGTCAGTATAAGTTGAACGATCTCATGTGGTCCTGCTCAATACACATAAGTGCACTAGAGTGATTCTATAGCCAAGACAAGCTAATACCAAACCACACTACAACCATCCCGATAGAGAGTCCCCGTCTATCTCGGTTGTGAGCATCTGTTTATATTTTATAAGGAAACCGATAATATGATCTTCCGCGTGTTGTCGCACAACATATTATCTACAGTATAAAGTAAGTGGACTATTGCATCGAACATATAAATAAATTATAAGATGCAATCATTTGATCATATGATTCTCATTTCAAATTAATTGTTATAACATTGTTCATACTAAACCTAGACTTTTAGTATACAATCCAACAATCTCCCACTTATACTAAAAGACTATGTTGTTATGTCTTCCGCCATACATCTGATTCACACTCCCACTACACGACCATTAAAAGCTCTCGCCTTAAGGTCATTGTTAATGGATTTACTAGGTTATCATCCGATGCAATCTAGGTGACAACAACCTTCCCCTCATCATACGATTTCTCGTAACAGGTGGTACTCGCGCTCCATGTGTTTAATTGCCTTATGGACTTGTGATTCCTTCAAGTTTGCAACTGCACCAATATCATCAATATAAATTTTGATATCCTTGGGCAAACTTAGAAACACTACAAAGTCCATCATGAAGTTTCTAGAGTCATACAGATACATTGGTTGCCTCATAGGCTCCAATTTATCATCTTTCCATATGGAGTCCGAAGTCTGAAATATATTTCTATATAACACTCCTCCACATTATGACTCAACTTCCTAAAATTAAACACATAACCTTGAGGTGGATTTACTGCCGTCCAATCTGACTAAAAAATCTGAATCTACGTAATCCACAAGAAGCAGTGAATCTGCCCAGTAAGCTTACATATAATTTTCAGTCCTTCTCAGGCACTTCATATATGTCTTACCACAGTTCATCATTCTTGTTCCGGGTTACGTTGATACCCACTGTTCATGCATTTAGCAAAACAGATATCCATACTCATGTATAGCATTCCTTAGATTAGGCTTCCTCATTTGCCGAAGCATAAGGAACTGCTTTCATCTCCTTTATCTTCCTTTTGTGTCTCAAGACACATTTCCTTAGATAAAGTCACATGCTAAAACGAGTAAGGATTGTATCATTTCATGAAACTTGAGATAAGCATAACATCCTTTCTTGTGATCCGTATTACCGTGATCAAAAGGATATTTTTGCTCCTCTTAAGTCCTTCATCTTATACCGCTTTATTAACCATACCCCATACGACCGATAATACTCTTTCATTGTCTCCAATGAGCAAGATAATATCTATGTATAGTACAAGTAATACCACCACGTTTCCATCACTCTTTTCAATACACAAGACACATCCGCGCATTGAATAAATCCATATCTTTGGATTTCCTCATCAAAACGGATGTTTCATGATCTTGAAGCTTGCTTTAGTCCATCGATGGACACTTTTAAGCTTCCTATCACAATGCTCTTAGCCCTTTGCAATAAATCACTCTGGTTGCTTCACATAGATGTTTTCCTCAAGACTTCCAATTAGGAAAGTTGTCTTGACATCTATTTGCTATCCCTCATATTCCATATGAGTAGCAACATATAAAAGAATCTGGATCAATATAGGCACAGCTACCGGCGAACAGGTTTTCTCATAATCGAACCCTTTCTTTCTGAGTATACCTTTTCGCAACAAGCTTGCTTCCAAGGTTTTCACCTTATGCTATGATCCTCTTTTATTCTTGTATGCCCGCTTCCAATGGCTTTTACGCCATTTAGCGGCTCTACTAGCACCCAGATTTAATTCAGAATCCATCGATTCTAATTCAACATTCATTGCAATTAGCTAAGATTCTGCATTTTTATCTTGTAGTGCTTCGTCGTATCCGTGGGTCCATTCCATATTTACTAGGGACCAAGTCTCACGACTCTCCCAAAATATATATCTTACGGGCTGTCGAACAACCCTCCCACTACGACAGGGCACTACATGCAATTGTGTATCAGACGTGACAAGCGTTGCAGTCTACCTTGTGGTATATCCTCTTGTACACTTGGTACTAATACTTTGTGTTTTCCTCTCACTTCTTTTAGAACAACTTATACATGGGTATTTGATTTATTACATAGTCATTTTTCCAAAAATCTAGTGTTTATGTTAACAATCACTCTTCGATCTTGTGGACTAAATAAATCATCCTTCATTTTTCTAGGATATCCCACAAACAGAAAAACATTCTTACGAATTACTGTTCCTAGGGCATATCCATAAAATGAATTTAGTAATTCCAAATAATTCATCATCTATCTAATCACTACCATAAGAGTGCTATTCCTTCTATTCGTCACACCATTAAGGTGGGAAATTCATTTCTGAAGGTACCTTTCTCTTACTAGATTAGAAGACTCATTATTAATTATTATTTGTCACATCCAGGGGATAAACATGATTTCAGAGTATACAAATTGTTCACCAACGTACCATAACAGATTGCAACTCAATCCTTCATTATAATGACCATGTCATTTAAATGAAATGGAGTATCCATCTATTAATGCATAGAAAGCGAAATCAAATTCTTTCTATGAAAACGTATGTAAAGACAATTTCATAAAATCAAACATTTATTCATATCGTAAGATAAATAAACAACTCCCACTGCAACAGCCACTACTCTCGTAGTATTATCCATGTATAAAATAATCTTATCCTCACTTAGTAATAAACATTTAGTGATTCCGGTATCTACACAATGTATCAGTAGGTGCCATCACTAATCATGCTTCAATTACTAGCAAGCAAGATTCTATCCTTGTTCACTCCATTTTTGAAATTGGATTTTCTTTACCACATGTTTTGTCAGAAGTTTCCCACCATATACAACCTCTTGTAATTCAGGAGAAACTTACTCAAAACATCTAGGCAATTATGGAGAATAAAATTGACTTAGGTTTCCCCTTCAACTTCTATTCCATGTATCCAATTCATTCATACCGCCTTTTAACTTACTCAAGTATCCAAAGAGTTACATGAGACCATCATATTTCTATGAACCTCTCACCTCTCCACTAGAGATTTTAATAGGCATCATGAACATCCTTAAGGAAGAACGCATTTTTATTTTCTTAAGCAGTAAAATCAAAACCAAGATTCTTTTCTAATCATCTAATTTTGGACCAGTAAATATAATTTCTTTTAGTTAACATTAAGCGAGATAAAACCATTTGAAATTACAGAAAATCATAAATAAATATACCGATCAAATCTTCGAATTTTATCCTTTTATATTGATTCCCTCAAAACAATATAAAAATAAAATTCACCGACATCTCAAGCACCATGAGTCTGCAAGCCACGTTAGTGTGGACGTTTACAAACCCAAACATTTACAAGAGAAGGTTTTACCAATTAATTTCATTTGTTAACCTAACTTTATGACAAAATAATTAATAGTCGGTTCATCTTTAGCCATGCAAATAATAGCAGTGACTCCGTTGGGGAGGATACTAATTATTTACACCTAAGTGTACACCATTATTTGATCCCAAGTCCACTGCGCGAGCTTGTGTGCCTTACAGTTGGAGAAGTACACACGCGCTCGGATAGCTTCCTACAATCATCAATTATAAGTTTGTACCAGTGAGCCCCACAGAAACTCATCCATTAGGGAGGAAGGCCTATTGCCAACACGCAAGTTCATGTGCCACATTACAAACAATAATTATGTAATGAAGTCCGTACCAGTGATCCGTGAATAAACTCATCCGTTAGGGAGGAAGGCCTATTGCCAACACGCAAGTTTACTCACATCACTTACAAACCAATAATGGAGGCTGCGGGAATTAATTACCAATCCCCTCTCCCACTTAGTTATTTAAAACCGAGGGTTTTTACATGCATATAATATTCAGAATAATATACGCAATCCTAGCATGCTCCTATCACGGCACATAAGGCAGTAAATCCCAAAGAGTCATGCATACATATATAACAGTAATCTATAATTAAATCAATCATTAACAGTTATATATCAGCGAATTCGATTGTTCGCCATCAGGCACGAATATCAGCAAAGACTTCCAAACTATCAAAATTTTGAAATTTCCAGATTGTCCAATTTTCGAAACCATCGATATCGACCGTCAATGTCGTCCAAATTATCAAAATCATCGATATCGACTAGATTATCAAATATTCGAAAAACATCAAGATTATCAACATTCCAAAACTATCGATATCGATCGTCGATATCGTCTAGATTATCGAAATCATCGATATCGACGAGCAACCATATACAACAATAATAGATAATTAAATCAATTATGTCAGTTATATATTAGGAATTAATTCAACATCCATATATAACAATAATAGACAATTAATTATAGCAGTTATATATTAGGAATTAATTCGACATCCATATATGACAATAATAGATTATTAAATCAATTATAGCAGTCATATATTAGGAATTAATTCGACATCCATATATAACAATAATATACAATCTATTATGGCAGGGAATTAGTTTTCCTAAAATTGGATATCTTATCCAACACTCTAGCAATACATGCATATAATATACCAAATATAATACGCAATCTAGCATGCTTCTATATAAGACAATAAATCATAGAGATCAGGCATCCATATATATATAACAATAATAGACAATTAAATCAATTATGACAGTTATATATATTAGGAATAAAAACGCCTCTAAATTTTAATGTCTTGTCCGACACTCCTACTGTGGAATCGATGCCTTACGCAACAAGCAGGATTGCTTGTGCCCAAAGACGTCCATCGTCATATCCCACCGCCAATCGTGTCAGGGAGCGCTCCAAGTGCCTTGACGAGCGCCCCTCGCCCGGACTGTCGCTCGTCCAAGGGCCTACTTGCATGGAACCAAGTTCAGCACAACGCGCAACACCAAACTACACCAACTGTCGTTCGTAGTTCGAAACTGCAAAACTCTCAGAATCCAATCTCCACCGTCCAGAATCTATTACTGTAAGTCCTGAACATGCTGTCCAAATTACACGTCAATCCAACGGTTATTTTCTGAGAAACGGCTATTTTCCCTCGACTGCGCAAAACAGAATCGCCCAAAAATCTGCTTCTATTTTCAGCGTAATCCCAGCAAGAAAACGCTTCAAATTCGATCTCCACCGTTCAGAATGTACATACACAAGGTATGAACGTTCTGACCAAATTACAGCCCGATCCAACGGATATTTTGATAGAAACGGCTCTTTTCCCCCAACTGCGCAAAACAGAATCGCCCAAATATCTGCTTCTGTTTTCAGCGTAATCCCAGCAAGAAAAAGCTCCAAATTCGATCTCCACCGTTCAGAATGTACATTCATAAGGTCTGAACGTGCTGACCAAATTACAGCTCGATCCCACGGTTAGTTTGTGAGAAACGTCTCTTTTCCCTCGACTGCGCAAAACAGAATCGCCCAAAAATCTGCTTCTGTTTTCAGCGTAATCCTAGCACGAAAAAGCTCCAAATTCGATCTCCACCGTTCAGAATGTACATCCACAAGATCTGAACGTGCTGACCAAATTACAGCTCAATCCGACCGTTGAAACTCCGGTTATTGCCTCTGCAATATCACTGCGCTGGATTTTCTCTCAAAAACGTGATTCAATTTTTGCCCTCTTTTTCTTCCTTGCATGTGAAATTGACGAACAGTTTTCGTCGAATCCTCTCACACACAACCATGGACGAATAGATATGATACAGGGTATATATCACATAGGGATATTCATGGTTTGCGCAATAAAACCAAAACCCTAAACATGTGATCCTAATTCCGAAAAATTAATCACATAAACCCTAGCCTAACGTGTCACGCTTCACCACGAAACCGAAGCTCTGATACCAATTGTTGGCATTCGATCGTTTGGTTAACGTGACCCGTTAGGGTTCCATGTATTTCTAACAAGCAGCGGAAGCAAGTAAACATGAAACGCATTACCTTTCACCAAGGGTTGATGTAGAGGTTGAATTCTCGCTGGCAGACTGCGCAGTCCCACGAGAATAGCCATAAGTTCCTCTTCTGATGTCGGAATTGAGTGGTCTTTGCGCTCAGACGATCCTCTCTTCGACGGCTTTCCGTCAGTATATAATACATCAAAATCGGAGTACTGTACGATATTTTATGAATTTTGTAACATGACGAACTGCAGCAGCAAACGACCTTCCGGTCTTCTGTTGTATGTCCCAAGTCCGATCTCGACGTCGTGTGGGCGACGATCTATGAGACCTACTCAATCTGCTATCAACCCTAATCACACGTGAATAATGAATTAGATTAGGGTTCCAGATAAGCTGAGGTGACTTATATACATGGGCTACAGCAGGGACCAGGAGGAGAAATTGGGTTGGGCCTCCATTGGGCTTAAGTATCCAAGCTTAGCCCAAAGCTTATACTTAAGTCCAATAATAATAATATATTCCACTAAAATATTATTACTGCACTACCGTACCAATCCCAAAATTACGTTTTGGGCTCCTTCTTATTATGAGCCCGTTAGTCTCCCCATGTTTAAGATATACAATGTCCATTAATTAATATAAGTTGCTGACAACTCAATTAATTAATATCTCATCCAAGAGTAGTACCACTCAACCTCATTATCATGCCGGAATAAATTCCACCTGCAGGGTTTACATGATAATCCTTATGAGCTCCTCAAGGGGACATCATCAACCTATGACGGACACGGATTCCTTCTACAATCAACAGCACACCATAGATACATCACTATTTCCCAACTCACCGAGTTTATTGATTTAATTGCATCTAAATCTCACCCATTGATGAATCAAAGAAATATATACTGCCCTACGTGTCGAGGTTATTGTATAGGGATTAAGAGCACGAACATCCATAATAACAGAGATCAAGTTCTTCTATAAGTCAGTATAAGTTGAACGATCTCATGTGGTCCTGCTCAATACACATAAGTGCACTAGAGTGATTCTATAGCCAAGACAAGCTAATACCAAACCACACTACAACCATCCCGATAGAGAGTCCCCGTCTATCTCGGTTGTGAGCATCTGTTTATATTTTATAAGGAAACCGATAATATGATCTTCCGCGTGTTGTCGCACAACATATTATCTACAGTATAAAGTAAGTGGACTATTGCATCGAACATATAAATAAATTATAAGATGCAATCATTTGATCATATGATTCTCATTTCAAATTAATTGTTATAACATTGTTCATACTAAACCTAGACTTTTAGTATACAATCCAACAAGCTCATGGCTGTAAGTTTTTAGTGAATCTGTGGTAGAAGCTTCCGAGCATTTTTTTACTCTTAAAGCATATTCTCTAACTATATTTTCATGTCTAATATCTGATTTGACCATAAAAATGGAAAGAAAATGTTCACTTCATGGAATTCTTAACCTAGCTCACGGAGTAGAATCAGCTCTGTACTTTGACTTTTTAGTGACTCTATGGCGTAAGCTCCCTAGAATTTTTATACTCTAAAACAAGTTCTCCAACTATATTCTCATGCCTAATAACTAATTTGACCATAAAAATGGAAAGAAAATTCTCACTTGAAGGAGTTCTTGACCTGGCTCACGGAGTAGAATCATCTCTGAACTATGATTTTTTAGTGACTCTATGGCGCAAGCTTCCTAGCATTTTTATACAATGAAAACATGTTCTCCAACTATAATCTCATGTCTAATAACTTATTTTACCATAAAAATGACAAGAAAATGCTCACTTCAAGGAGTTCTTGACCTGGCTCACGAAGTAGAATCAGCTCTGCACGGTGTGTTTTTAGTGACTCTGTGGTGCAAGTTTCATTGTAGTTATATGCTCTGAAAACATGTTCTCCAACTATATACTCATGTATAATAACTAATTTGACCAAAAAAATTGAAAGAAAATGCTCACTTCAAGGTGTTCTTGAACTGGCTCACGGAGTAGAATCATCTCTGCACTTTGACTTTTTAGTGACTCTATAATGCAAGCTTGCTAGCATTTTTATACTCTGAAAACATGTTCTCCAACTATATTCTCATGTCTAATAACTAATTTGACCATAAAATGGCAATAAAATGCTCACTTCAAAGAGTTCATGACTTAGCTCATGGCTGTATGTTTTTAGTGACTCTGTGGTGGAAGCTTCCGAGCATTTTTTTCCGCTTAAAGCATATTCTCTAACTATATTTTCATGTCTAATATCTGATTTGACCATAAAAATGGAAAGAAAATGATCACTTCATGGAATTCTTAACCTGGCTCACGGAGTAGAATCAGCTCTACACTTTGACTTTTTAGTGACTCTATGGCGTAAGCTTCCTAGAATTTTTATACTCTAAAACAAGTTCTCCAACTATATTCTCATGTGTAATAACTAATTTGACCATAAAAGTGGCAAGAAAATGCTCACTTCAAGGAGTTCTTGACCTGGCTCAAGGAGTAGAATAGCTCTGCACTTTGGCTTTTTAGTGACTCTATGATGCAAGATTCCTAGCATTTTGAAACTCTGAAAATATATTCTCCAACTATATTCTCATGCCTAATAACTAATTTGACCATAAAAATGGCAAGAAAATTCTCACTTGAAGAAGTTCTTGACCTGGCTCACGGAGTAGAATCATCTCTGAACTGTGATTTCTTAGTAACTCTATGGCGCAAGCTTCCTAGCATTTTTATACTCTGAAAACATGTTCTCCAACTATAATCTCATGTCTAATAACTAATTTTACCATAAAAATGACAAGAAAATGCTCACTTCAAGGAGTTCTTGACATGGCTCACGAAGTAGAATCAGCTCTGCATGGTGTGTTTTTAGTGACTCTGTGGTGTAAGTTTCATAGTAGTTATATGCTCTGAAAACATGTTCTCCAACTATATACTCATGTATAATAACTAATTTGACCAAAAAAATTGAAAGAAAATGCTCACTTCAAGGTGTCCTTGAACTGGCTCACGGAGTAGAATCATTTCTGCACTTTGACTTTTTAGTGACTCTATAATGCAAGCTTCCTAGAATTTTTATACTCTGAAAACATGTTCTCCAACTATATTCTCATGTCTAATAACTAATTTGACCATAAAATGGCAATAAAATGCTCACTTTAAAGAGTTCATGACTTAGCTCATGGCTGTATGTTTTTAGTGACTCTGTGGTAGAAGCTTCCGAGCATTTTTTTTACTCTTAAAGCATATTCTCTAACTATATTTTCATGTCTAATAACTAATTTGACCATAAAAATGGCAAGAAAATTCTCACTTGAAGGAGTTCTTGACCTGGCTCACGGAGTATAATAAGCTCTGAACTGTGATTTCTTAGTGACTCTATGGCGCAAGCTTCCTAGCATTTTTATACTCTGAAAACATGTTCTCCAACTATAATCTCATGTCTAATAACTTATTTTACCATAAAAATGACAAGAAAATGCATACTTCAAGGAGTTCTTGACCTGGCTCACGAAGTAGAATCAGCTCTGCACGGTGTGTTTTTAGTGACTCTGTGGTGCAAGTTTCATAGTAGTTATATGCTCTGAAAACATGTTCTCCAACTATATACTCATGTATAATAACTAATTTGACCAAAAAAATTGAAAGAAAATGCTCACTTCAAGGTGTTCTTGAACTGGCTCACGGAGTAGAATCATCTCTGCACTTTGACTTATTAGTGACTCTATAATGCAAGCTTCCTAGCATTTTTATACTCTGAAAACATGTTCTCCAACTATATTCTCATGTCTAATAACTAATTTGACCATAAAATGGCAATAAAATGCTCACTTCAAAGAGTTCATGACTTAGCTCATGGCTTTATATTTTTAGTGACTCTGTGGTGGAAGCTTCCGAGCATTTTTTTACTCTTAAAGCATATTCTCTAACTATATTTTCATGTCTAATAACTAATTTGACCATAAAAATGGCAAGAAAATTCTCACTTGAAGGAGTTATTGACCTGGCTCACGGAGTAGAATCAGCTCTGAACTGTGATTTCTTAGTGACTCTATGGCGCAAGCTTCCTAGCATTTTTATACTCTGAAAACATGTTCTCCAACTATAATCTCATGTCTAATAACTTATTTTACCATAAAAATGACAAGAAAATGCATACTTCAAGCAGTTCTTGACCTGGCTCACGAGGTAGAATCAGCTCTGCAAGGTGTGTTTTTAGTGACTCTGTGGTGCAAGTTTCATAGTAGTTATATGCTCTGAAAACATGTTCTCCAACTATATACTCATGTATAATAACTAATTTGACCAAAAAAATTGAAAGAAAATGCTCACTTCAAGGTGTTCTTGAACTGGCTCACGGAGTAGAATCATCTCTGCACTTTGAATTTTTAGTGACTCTATAATGCAAGCTTCCTAGCATTTTTATACTCTGAAAACATGTTCTCCAACTATATTCTCATGTCTAATAACTAATTTGACCATAAAATGGCAATAAAATGCTCACTTCAAAGAGTTCATGACTTAGCTCATGGCTGTATGTTTTTAGTGACTCTATGGTGGAAGCTTCCGAGCATTTTTTTCCTCTTAAAGCATATTCTCTAACTATATTTTCATGTCTAATATCTGATTTGACCATAAAAATGGAAAGAAAATGATCACTTCATGGAATTCTTAACCTGGCTCACGGAGTAGAATCAGCTCTACACTTTGACTTTTTAATGACTCTATGGCGTAAGCTTCCTAGAATTTTTATACTCTAAAACAAGTTCTCCAACTATATTCTCATGTTTAATAACTAATTTGACCATAACAATGGCAAGAAAATGCTTACTTTAAGGAGTTCTTGACCTGGCTCAAGGAGTAGAATAGCTCTGCACTTTGACTTTTTAGTGACTCTATGATGCAAGATTCCTAGCATTTTGAAACCATGAAAATATATTCTCCAACTATATTCTCATGCCTAATAACTAATTTGACCATAAAAATGGCAAGAAAATTCTCACTTGAAGGAGTTCTTGACCTGGCTCACGGAGTAGAATCATCTCTGAACTGTGATTTCTTAGTAACTCTATGGCGCAAGCTTCCTAGCATTTTTATACTCTGAAAACATGTTCTCCAACTATAATCTCATGTCTAATAACTAATTTTACCATAAAAATGACAAGAAAATGCTCACTTCAAAGAGTTCTTGACATGGCTCACGAAGTAGAATCAGCTCTGCACGGTGTGTTTTTAGTGACTCTGTGGTGCAAGTTTCATAGTAGTTATATGCTCTGAAAACATGTTCTCCAACTATATACTCATGTATAATAACTAATTTGACCAAAAAAATTGAAAGAAAATGCTCACTTCAAGGTGTTCTTGAACTGGCTCACGGAGTAGAATCATTTCTGCACTTTGACTTTTTAGTGACTCTATAATGCAAGCTACCTAGCATTTTTATACTCTGAAAACATGTTCTCCAACTATATTCTCATGTCTAATAACTAATTTGACCATAAAATGGCAATAAAATGCTCACTTCAAAGAATTCTTGACTTAACTCACGGCTGTAAGTTTTTAGTGACTCTGTGGTGGAAGCTTCCGAGCATTTTTTTACTCTTAAAGCATATTCTCTAACTATATTTTCATGTCTAATAACTAATTTGACCATAAAAATGGCAAGAAAATTCTCACTTGAAGAAGTTCTTGACCTGGCTCACGGAGTAGAATCATCTCTGAACTGTGATTTCTTAGTAACTCTATGGCGCAAGCTTCCTAGCATTTTTATACTCTGAAAACATGTTCTCCAACTATAATCTCATGTCTAATAACTAATTTTACCATAAAAATGACAAGAAAATGCTCACTTCAAGGAGTTCTTGACATGGCTCACGAAGTAGAATCAGCTCTGCATGGTGTGTTTTTAGTGACTCTGTGGTGTAAGTTTCATAGTAGTTATATGCTCTGAAAACATGTTCTCCAACTATATACTCATGTATAATAACTAATTTGACCAAAAAAATTGAAAGAAAATGCTCACTTCAAGGTGTCCTTGAACTGGCTCACGGAGTAGAATCATTTCTGCACTTTGACTTTTTAGTGACTCTATAATGCAAGCTTCCTAGAATTTTTATACTCTGAAAACATGTTCTCCAACTATATTCTCATGTCTAATAACTAATTTGACCATAAAATGGCAATAAAATGCTCACTTTAAAGAGTTCATGACTTAGCTCATGGCTGTATGTTTTTAGTGACTCTGTGGTAGAAGCTTCCGAGCATTTTTTTTACTCTTAAAGCATATTCTCTAACTATATTTTCATGTCTAATAACTAATTTGACCATAAAAATGGCAAGAAAATTCTCACTTGAAGGAGTTCTTGACCTGGCTCACGGAGTATAATAAGCTCTGAACTGTGATTTCTTAGTGACTCTATGGCGCAAGCTTCCTAGCATTTTTATACTCTGAAAACATGTTCTCCAACTATAATCTCATGTCTAATAACTTATTTTACCATAAAAATGACAAGAAAATGCATACTTCAAGGAGTTCTTGACCTGGCTCACGAAGTAGAATCAGCTCTGCACGGTGTGTTTTTAGTGACTCTGTGGTGCAAGTTTCATAGTAGTTATATGCTCTGAAAACATGTTCTCCAACTATATACTCATGTATAATAACTAATTTGACCAAAAAAATTGAAAGAAAATGCTCACTTCAAGGTGTTCTTGAACTGGCTCACGGAGTAGAATCATCTCTGCACTTTGACTTATTAGTGACTCTATAATGCAAGCTTCCTAGCATTTTTATACTCTGAAAACATGTTCTCCAACTATATTCTCATGTCTAATAACTAATTTGACCATAAAATGGCAATAAAATGCTCACTTCAAAGAGTTCATGACTTAGCTCATGGCTTTATATTTTTAGTGACTCTGTGGTGGAAGCTTCCGAGCATTTTTTTACTCTTAAAGCATATTCTCTAACTATATTTTCATGTCTAATAACTAATTTGACCATAAAAATGGCAAGAAAATTCTCACTTGAAGGAGTTATTGACCTGGCTCACGGAGTAGAATCAGCTCTGAACTGTGATTTCTTAGTGACTCTATGGCGCAAGCTTCCTAGCATTTTTATACTCTGAAAACATGTTCTCCAACTATAATCTCATGTCTAATAACTTATTTTACCATAAAAATGACAAGAAAATGCATACTTCAAGCAGTTCTTGACCTGGCTCACGAGGTAGAATCAGCTCTGCAAGGTGTGTTTTTAGTGACTCTGTGGTGCAAGTTTCATAGTAGTTATATGCTCTGAAAACATGTTCTCCAACTATATACTCATGTATAATAACTAATTTGACCAAAAAAATTGAAAGAAAATGCTCACTTCAAGGTGTTCTTGAACTGGCTCACGGAGTAGAATCATCTCTGCACTTTGAATTTTTAGTGACTCTATAATGCAAGCTTCCTAGCATTTTTATACTCTGAAAACATGTTCTCCAACTATATTCTCATGTCTAATAACTAATTTGACCATAAAATGGCAATAAAATGCTCACTTCAAAGAGTTCATGACTTAGCTCATGGCTGTATGTTTTTAGTGACTCTATGGTGGAAGCTTCCGAGCATTTTTTTCCTCTTAAAGCATATTCTCTAACTATATTTTCATGTCTAATATCTGATTTGACCATAAAAATGGAAAGAAAATGATCACTTCATGGAATTCTTAACCTGGCTCACGGAGTAGAATCAGCTCTACACTTTGACTTTTTAATGACTCTATGGCGTAAGCTTCCTAGAATTTTTATACTCTAAAACAAGTTCTCCAACTATATTCTCATGTTTAATAACTAATTTGACCATAACAATGGCAAGAAAATGCTTACTTTAAGGAGTTCTTGACCTGGCTCAAGGAGTAGAATAGCTCTGCACTTTGACTTTTTAGTGACTCTATGATGCAAGATTCCTAGCATTTTGAAACCATGAAAATATATTCTCCAACTATATTCTCATGCCTAATAACTAATTTGACCATAAAAATGGCAAGAAAATTCTCACTTGAAGGAGTTCTTGACCTGGCTCACGGAGTAGAATCATCTCTGAACTGTGATTTCTTAGTAACTCTATGGCGCAAGCTTCCTAGCATTTTTATACTCTGAAAACATGTTCTCCAACTATAATCTCATGTCTAATAACTAATTTTACCATAAAAATGACAAGAAAATGCTCACTTCAAAGAGTTCTTGACATGGCTCACGAAGTAGAATCAGCTCTGCACGGTGTGTTT
The DNA here is from genome assembly GCA_023678885.1 of Pogostemon cablin. NCBI lineage: Eukaryota > Viridiplantae > Streptophyta > Magnoliopsida > Lamiales > Lamiaceae > Pogostemon > Pogostemon cablin. The sequence continues at coordinate 8,254,246 of CM042951.1, read as the reverse complement.
TTAGTGACTCTGTGGTGCAAGTTTCATAGTAGTTATATGCTCTGAAAACATGTTCTCCAACTATATACTCATGTATAATAACTAATTTGACCAAAAAAATTGAAAGAAAATGCTCACTTCAAGGTGTTCTTGAACTGGCTCACGGAGTAGAATCATTTCTGCACTTTGACTTTTTAGTGACTCTATAATGCAAGCTACCTAGCATTTTTATACTCTGAAAACATGTTCTCCAACTATATTCTCATGTCTAATAACTAATTTGACCATAAAATGGCAATAAAATGCTCACTTCAAAGAGTTCATGACTTAGCTCATGGCTGTATGTTTTTAGTGACTCTGTGGTGGAAGCTTCCGAGCATTTTTTTACTCTTAAAGCATATTCTCTAACTATATTTTTATGTCTAATAACTAATTTGACCATAAAAATGGCAAGAAAATTCTCACTTGAAGGAGTTCTTGACCTGGCTCACGGAGTAGAATCAGCTCTGAACTGTGATTTCTTAGTGACTCTATGGCGCAAGCTTCCTAGCATTTTTATACTCTGAAAACATGTTCTCCAACTATAATCTCATGTCTAATAACTTATTTTACCATAAAAATGACAAGAAAATGCATACTTCAAGGAGTTCTTGACCTGGCTCACGAAGTAGAATCAGCTCTGCACGGTGTGTTTTTGGTGACTCTGTGGTGCAAGTTTCATAGTAGTTATATGCTCTGAAAACATGTTCTCCAACTATATACTCATGTATAATAACTAATTTGACCAAAAACTTGAAAGAAAATGCTCACTTCAAGGTGTTCTTGAACTGGCTCACGGAGTAGAATCATCTCTGCACTATGACTTTTTAGTTACTCTATAATGCAAGCTTCCTAGCATTTTTATACTCTGAAAACATGTTCTCCAACTATATTCTCATGTCTAATAACTAATTTGACCATAAAATGGCAATAAAATGCTCACTTCAAAGAGTTCATGACTTAGCTCATGGCTTTATGTTTTTAGTGACTCTGTGGTGGAAGCTTTCGAGCATTTTTTACACTTAAAGCATATTCTCTAACTATATTTTCACGTCTAATAACTAATTTGACCATAAAAATGGCAATAAAATTCTCACTTGAAGGAGTTCTTGACCTGGCTTACGGAGTAGAATCAGCTCTGAACTGTGATTTCTTAGTGACTCTATGGCGCAAGCTTCCTAGCATTTTTATACTCTAAAAAAATGTTCTCCAACTATAATCTCATGTGTAATAACTTATTTTACCATAAAAATGACAAGAAAATGCATACTACAAGGAGTTCTTGACCTGGCTCACGAAGTAGAATCAGCTCTGCAAGGTGTGTTTTTAGTGACTCTGTGGTGCAAGTTTCATAGTAGTTATATGCTCTAAAAACATGTTCTCCAACTATATACTCATGTATAATAACTAATTTGACCAAAAAAATTGAAAGAAAATGCTCACTTCAAGGTGTTCTTGAACTGGCTCACGGAGTAGAATCATCTCTGCACTTTGACTTTTTTGTGACTCTATAATGCAAGCTTCCTAGCATTTTTATACTCTGAAAACATGTTCTCCAACTATATTCTCATGTCTAATAACTAATTTGACCATAAAATGGCAATAAAATGCTCACTTCAAAGAGTTCATGACTTAGCTCATGGCTGTATGTTTTTAGTGACTCTATGGTGGAAGCTTCCGAGCATTTTTTTCCTCTTAAAGCATATTCTCTAACTATATTTTCATGTCTAATATCTGATTTGACCATAAAAATGGAAAGAAAATGATCACTTCATGGAATTCTTAACCTGGCTCACGGAGTAGAATCAGCTCTACACTTTGACTTTTTAGTGACTCTATGGCGTAAGCTTCCTAGAATTTTTATACTCTAAAACAAGTTCTCCAACTATATTCTCATGTTTAATAACTAATTTGACCATAACAATGGCAAGAAAATGCTTACTTTAAGGAGTTCTTGACCTGGCTCAAGGAGTAGAATAGCTCTGCACTTTGACTTTTTAGTGACTCTATGATGCAAGATTCCTAGCATTTTGAAACCCTAAAAATATATTCTTCAACTATATTCTCATGCCTAATAACTAATTTGACCATAAAAATGGCAAGAAAATTCTCACTTGAAGGAGTTCTTGACCTGGCTCACGGAGTAGAATCATCTCTGAACTGTGATTTCTTAGTGACTCTATGGCGCAAGCTTCCTAGCATTTTTATACTCTGAAAACATGTTCTCCAACTATAATCTCATGTCTAATAACTAATTTTACCATAAAAATGACAAGAAAATGCTCACTTCAATGAGTTCTTGACATGGCTCACGAAGTAGAATCAGCTCTGCACGGTGTGTTTTTAGTGACTCTGTGGTGCAAGTTTCATAGTAGTTATATGCTCTGAAAACATGTTCTCCAACTATATACTCATGTATAATAACTAATTTGACCAAAAAAATTGAAAGAAAATGCTCACTTCAAGGTGTTCTTGAACTGGCTCACGGAGTAGAATCATTTCTGCACTTTGACTTTTTAGTGACTCTATAATGCAAGCTTCCTAGCATTTTTATACTCTAAAAACATGTTCTCCAACTATATTCTCATGTCTAATAACTAATTTGACCATAAAATGGCAATAAAATGCTCACTTCAAAGAGTTCATGACTTAGCTCATGGCTGTATGTTTTTAGTGAGTCTATGATGCAAGATTCCTAGCATTTTTAAGCTCTGAAAATATATTCTCCAACTATATTCTCATGCCTAATAACTAATTTGACCATAAAAATGGCAAGAAAATTCTCACTTGAAGGAGTTCTTGACCTGGCTCACGGAGTAGAATCAGCTCTGAACTGTGATTTCTTAGTGACTCTATGGCGCAAGCTTCCTAGCATTTTGATACTCTAAAAACATGTTCTCCAACTATAATCTCATGTCTAATAACTTATTTTACCATAAAAATGACAAGAAAATGCATACTTCAAGGAGTTCTTGACCTGGCTCACGAAGTAGAATCAGCTCTGCACGGTGTGTTTTTAGTGACTCTGTGGTGCAAGTTTCATAGTAGTTATATGCTCTGAAAACATGTTCTCCAACTATATACTCATGTATAATAACTAATTTGACCAAAAAAATTGAAAGAAAATGCTCACTTCAAGGTGTTCTTGAACTGGCTCACGGAGTAGAATCATCTCTGCACTTTGACTTTTTTGTGACTCTATAATGCAAGCTTCCTAGCATTTTTATACTCTGAAAACATGTTCTCCAACTATATTCTCATGTCTAATAACTAATTTGACCATAAAATGGCAATAAAATGCTCACTTCAAAGAGTTCATGACTTAGCTCATGGCTGTATGTTTTTAGTGACTCTGTGGTGGAAGCTTCCGAGCATTTTTTTACTCTTAAAGCATATTCTCTAACTATATTTTCATGTCTAATAACTAATTTGACAATAAAAATGGAAAGAAAATGATCACTTCATGGAATTCTTGACCTGGCTCATGGAGTAGAATCAGCTCTACACTTTAACTTTTTAGTGACTCTATGGCGTAAGCTTCCTAGCATTTTTATACTCTAAAACAAGTTCTCAAACTATATTCTCATGTTTAATAACTAATTTGACCATAAAATGGCAAGAAAATGCTCACTTCAAGGAGTTCTTGACCTGGCTCAAGGAGTAGAACAACTCTGCACTTTGACTTTTTAGTGAGTCTATGATGCAAGATTCCTAGCATTTTTAAGCTCTGAAAATATATTCTCCAACTATATTCTCATGCCTAATAACTAATTTGACCATAAAAATGGCAAGAAAATTCTCACTTGAAGGAGTTCTTGACCTGGCTCACGGAGTAGAATCAGCTCTGAACTGTGATTTCTTAGTGACTCTATGGCGCAAGCTTCCTAGCATTTTGATACTCTAAAAACATGTTCTCCAACTATAATCTCATGTCTAATAACTTATTTTACCATAAAAATGACAAGAAAATGCATACTTCAAGGAGTTCTTGACCTGGCTCACGAAGTAGAATCAGCTCTGCACGGTGTGTTTTTAGTGACTCTGTGGTGCAAGTTTCATAGTAGTTATATGCTCTGAAAACATGTTCTCCAACTATATACTCATGTATAATAACTAATTTGACCAAAAAAATTGAAAGAAAATGCTCACTTCAAGGTGTTCTTGAACTGGCTCACGGAGTAGAATCATCTCTGCACTTTGACTTTTTTGTGACTCTATAATGCAAGCTTCCTAGCATTTTTATACTCTGAAAACATGTTCTCCAACTATATTCTCATGTCTAATAACTAATTTGACCATAAAATGGCAATAAAATGCTCACTTCAAAGAGTTCATGACTTAGCTCATGGCTGTATGTTTTTAGTGACTCTGTGGTGGAAGCTTCCGAGCATTTTTTTACTCTTAAAGCATATTCTCTAACTATATTTTCATGTCTAATAACTAATTTGACAATAAAAATGGAAAGAAAATGATCACTTCATGGAATTCTTGACCTGGCTCATGGAGTAGAATCAGCTCTACACTTTAACTTTTTAGTGACTCTATGGCGTAAGCTTCCTAGCATTTTTATACTCTAAAACAAGTTCTCAAACTATATTCTCATGTTTAATAACTAATTTGACCATAAAATGGCAAGAAAATGCTCACTTCAAGGAGTTCTTGACCTGGCTCAAGGAGTAGAACAACTCTGCACTTTGACTTTTTAGTGAGTCTATGATGCAAGATTCCTAGCATTTTTAAGCTCTGAAAATATATTCTCCAACTATATTCTCATGCCTAATAACTAATTTGACCATAAAAATGGCAAGAAAATTCTCACTTGAAGGAGTTCTTGACCTGGCTCACGGAGTAGAATCAGCTCTGAACTGTGATTTCTTAGTGACTCTATGGCGCAAGCTTCCTAGCATTTTGATACTCTAAAAACATGTTCTCCAACTATAATCTCATGTCTAATAACTTATTTTACCATAAAAATGACAAGAAAATGCATACTTCAAGGAGTTCTTGACCTGGCTCACGAAGTAGAATCAGCTCTGCACGGTGTGTTTTTAGTGACTCTGTGGTGCAAGTTTCATAGTAGTTATATGCTCTGAAAACATGTTCTCCAACTATATACTCATGTATAATAACTAATTTGACCAAAAAAATTGAAAGAAAATGCTCACTTCAAGGTGTTCTTGAACTGGCTCACGGAGTAGAATCATCTCTGCACTTTGACTTTTTTGTGACTCTATAATGCAAGCTTCCTAGCATTTTTATACTCTGAAAACATGTTCTCCAACTATATTCTCATGTCTAATAACTAATTTGACCATAAAATGGCAATAAAATGCTCACTTCAAAGAGTTCATGACTTAGCTCATGGCTGTATGTTTTTAGTGACTCTATGGTGGAAGCTTCCGAGCATTTTTTTCCTCTTAAAGCATATTCTCTAACTATATTTTCATGTCTAATATCTGATTTGACTATAAAAATGGAAAGAAAATGATCACTTCATGGAATTCTTAACTTGGCTCACGGAGTAGAATCAGCTCTACACTTTGACTTTTTAGTGACTCTATGGCGTAAGCTTCCTAGAATTTTTATACTCTAAAACAAGTTCTCCAACTATATTCTCATGTTTAATAACTAATTTGACCATAACAATGGCAAGAAAATGCTTACTTTAAGGAGTTCTTGACCTGGCTCAAGGAGTAGAATAGCTCTGCACTTTGACTTTTTAGTGACTCTATGATGCAAGATTCCTAGCATTTTGAAACCCTAAAAATATATTCTTCAACTATATTCTCATGCCTAATAACTAATTTGACCATAAAAATGGCAAGAAAATTCTCACTTGAAGGAGTTCTTGACCTGGCTCACGGAGTAGAATCATCTCTGAACTGTGATTTCTTAGTAACTCTATGGCGCAAGCTTCCTAGCATTTTTATACTCTGAAAACATGTTCTCCAACTATAATCTCATGTCTAATAACTAATTTTACCATAAAAATGACAAGAAAATGCTCACTTCAATGAGTTCTTGACATGGCTCACGAAGTAGAATCAGCTCTGCACGGTGTGTTTTTAGTGACTCTGTGGTGCAAGTTTCATAGTAGTTATATGCTCTGAAAACATGTTCTCCAACTATATACTCATGTATAATAACTAATTTGACCAAAAAAATTGAAAGAAAATGCTCACTTCAAGGTGTTCTTGAACTGGCTCACGGAGTAGAATCATTTCTGCACTTTGACTTTTTAGTGACTCTATAATGCAAGCTTCCTAGCATTTTTATACTCTAAAAACATGTTCTCCAACTATATTCTCATGTCTAATAACTAATTTGACCATAAAATGGCAATAAAATGCTCACTTCAAAGAGTTCATGACTTAGCTCATGGCTGTATGTTTTTAGTGACTCTGTGGTGGAAGCTTCCGAGCATTTTTTACTCTTAAAGCATATTCTCTAACTATATTTTCATGTCTAATAACTAATTTGACCATAAAAATGGCAAGAAAATTCTCACTTGAAGGAGTTCTTGACCTGGCTCACGGAGTAGAATCAGCTCTGAACTGTGATTTCTTAGTGACTCTATGGCGCAAGCTTCCTAGCATTTTTATACTCTAAAAACATGTTCTCCAACTATAATCTCATGTCTAATAACTTATTTTACCATAAAAATGACAAGAAAATGCATACTTCAAGGAGTTCTTGACCTGGCTCACGAAGTAGAATCAGCTCTGCACGGTGTGTTTTTAGTGACTCTGTGGTGCAAGTTTCATAGTAGTTATATGCTCTGAAAACATGTTCTCCAACTATATACTCATGTATAATAACTAATTTGACCAAAAAATTGAAAGAAAATGCTCACTTCAAGGTGTTCTTGAACTGGCTCACGGAGTAGAATCATCTCTGCACTTTGACTTTTTAGTGACTCTATAATGCAAGCTTCCTAGCATTTTTATACTCTGAAAACATGTTCCCCAACTATATTCTCATGTCTAATAACTAATTTGACCATAAAATGGCAATAAAATGCTCACTTCAAAGAGTTCATGACTTAGCTCATGGCTTTATGTTTTTAGTGACTCTGTGGTAGAAGCTTTCGAGCATTTTTTACTCTTAAAGCATATTCTCTAACTATATTTTCATGTCTAATAACTAATTTGACCATAAAAATGGCAATAAAATTCTCTCTTGAAGGAGTTCTTGACCTGGCTCACGGAGTAGAATCAGCTCTGAACTGTGATTTCTTAGTGACTCTATGGCGCAAGCTTCCTAGCATTTTTATACTCTGAAAACATGTTCTCCAACTATAATCTCATGTCTAATAAATTATTTTACCATAAAAATGACAAGAAAATGCATACTTCAAGGAGTTCTTGACCTGGCTCACGAAGTGGAATCAGCTCTGCAAGGTGTGTTTTTAGTGACTCTGTGGTGCAAGTTTCATAGTAGTTATATGCTCTGAAAACATGTTCTCCAACTATATACTCATGTATAATAACTAATTTGACCAAAAAAATTGAAAGAAAATGCTCACTTCAAGGTGTTCTTGAACTGGCTCACGGAGTAGAATCATCTCTGCACTTTGACTTTTTTGTGACTCTATAATGCAAGCTTCCTAGCATTTTTATACTCTGAAAACATGTTCTCCAACTATATTCTCATGTCTAATAACTAATTTGACCATAAAATGGCAATAAAATGCTCACTTCAAAGAGTTCATGACTTAGCTCATGGCTGTATGTTTTTAGTGACTCTGTGGTGGAAGCTTCCGAGCATTTTTTTACTCTTAAAGCATATTCTCTAACTATATTTTCATGTCTAATAACTAATTTGACAATAAAAATGGAAAGAAAATGATCACTTCATGGAATTCTTGACCTGGCTCATGGAGTAGAATCAGCTCTACACTTTAACTTTTTAGTGACTCTATGGCGTAAGCTTCCTAGCATTTTTATACTCTAAAACAAGTTCTCAAACTATATTCTCATGTTTAATAACTAATTTGACCATAAAATGGCAAGAAAATGCTCACTTCAAGGAGTTCTTGACCTGGCTCAAGGAGTAGAACAACTCTGCACTTTGACTTTTTAGTGAGTCTATGATGCAAGATTCCTAGCATTTTTAAGCTCTGAAAATATATTCTCCAACTATATTCTCATGCCTAATAACTAATTTGACCATAAAAATGGCAAGAAAATTCTCACTTGAAGGAGTTCTTGACCTGGCTCACGGAGTAGAATCAGCTCTGAACTGTGATTTCTTAGTGACTCTATGGCGCAAGCTTCCTAGCATTTTGATACTCTAAAAACATGTTCTCCAACTATAATCTCATGTCTAATAACTTATTTTACCATAAAAATGACAAGAAAATGCATACTTCAAGGAGTTCTTGACCTGGCTCACGAAGTAGAATCAGCTCTGCACGGTGTGTTTTTAGTGACTCTGTGGTGCAAGTTTCATAGTAGTTATATGCTCTGAAAACATGTTCTCCAACTATATACTCATGTATAATAACTAATTTGACCAAAAAAATTGAAAGAAAATGCTCACTTCAAGGTGTTCTTGAACTGGCTCACGGAGTAGAATCATCTCTGCACTTTGACTTTTTTGTGACTCTATAATGCAAGCTTCCTAGCATTTTTATACTCTGAAAACATGTTCTCCAACTATATTCTCATGTCTAATAACTAATTTGACCATAAAATGGCAATAAAATGCTCACTTCAAAGAGTTCATGACTTAGCTCATGGCTGTATGTTTTTAGTGACTCTGTGGTGGAAGCTTCCGAGCATTTTTTTACTCTTAAAGCATATTCTCTAACTATATTTTCATGTCTAATAACTTATTTGACAATAAAAATGGAAAGAAAATGATCACTTCATGGAATTCTTGACCTGGCTCATGGAGTAGAATCAGCTCTACACTTTAACTTTTTAGTGACTCTATGGCGTAAGCTTCCTAGCATTTTTATACTCTAAAACAAGTTCTCCAACTATATTCTCATGTTTAATAACTAATTTGACCATAAAAATGGCAAGAAAATGCTTACTTCAAGGAGTTCTTGACCTGGCTCAAGGAGTAGAACAACTCTGCACTTTGACTTTTTAGTGAGTCTATGATGCAAGATTCCTAGCGTTTTTAAGCTCTAAAAATATATTCTCCAACTATATTCTCATGCCTAATAACTAATTTGACCATAAAAATGGCAAGAAAATTCTCACTTGAAGGAGTTCTTGACCTGGCTCACGGAGTAGAATCAGCTCTGAACTGTGATTTCTTAGTGACTCTATGACGCAAGCTTCCTAGCATTTTTATACTCTGAAAACATGTTCTCCAACTATAATCTCATGTCTAATAACTAATTTTACCATAAAAATGACAAGAAAATGCTTACTTCAAGGAGTTCTTGACATGGCTCACGAAGTAGAATTAGCTCTGCACGGTGTGTTTTTAGTGACTTTGTGGTGCAAGTTTCGTAGTAGTTATATGCTCTGAAAGCATGTTCTCCAACTATATACTCATGTATAATAACTAATTTGACCAATAAAATTGAAAGAAAATGCTCACTTCAAGGTGTTCTTGAACTGGCTCACGGAGAAGAATCATCTCTGCACTTTGACTTTTTAGTGACTCTATAATGCAAGCTTCCTAGCATTTTTATACTCTGAAAACATGTTCTCCAACTATATTCTCATGTCTAATAACTAATTTGACCATTAAATGGTAATAAAATGCTCACTTCAAAGAGTTCATGACTTAGCTCATGGCTGTAAGTTTTTAGTGAGATCTGTGGTAGAAGCTACCGAGCATTTTTTTACTCTTAAAGCATATTCTATAACTATATTTTAATGTCTAATATCTGATTTGACCATAAATATGGAAAGAAAATGATCACTTCATGGAATTCTTAACCTGGCTCACGGAGTAGAATCAGCTCTACACTTTGACTTTTTAGTGACTCTATGGCGTAAGCTTCCTAGCATTTTTATACTCTAAAACAAGTTCTCCAACTATATTTTTATGTTTAATAACTAATTTGACCATAAAAATGGCAAGAAAATGCTCACTTCAAGGAGTTCTTGACCTGGCTCAAGGAGTAGAACAACTCTGCACTTTGACTTTTTAGTGACTCTATGATGCAAGATTCCTAGCATTTTTAAACTCTGAAAATATATTCTCCAACTATATTCTCATGTCTAATAACTAATTTGACCATAAAAATGGCAAGAAAATTCTTACTTGAAGGAGTTCTTGACCTGGCTCACGGAGTAGAATCAACTATGAACTGTGATTTCTTAGTGACTCTATGGCGCAAGCTTCCTAGCATTTTTATACTCTGAAAACATGTTCTCCAACTATAATCTCATGTCTAATAACTAATTTTACCATAAAAAATGACAAGAAAATGCTCACTTCAAGGAGTTCTTGACATGGCTCACGAAGTAGAATCAGCTCTGCACG
>CM042951.1:8146961-8243276 GCA_023678885.1 Pogostemon cablin | reverse complement strand
TGCATCACAGAGTCACTAAAAAGGCATCGTGCAGAGCTGATTCTACTTCGTGTGCCAGGTCAAGAACTCCTTGAAGTGAGCATTTTCTTGTCATTTTTATTGTAAAATTAGTTATTAGACATGGGATTATAGTTGGAGAACATGTTTTCAGAGTATAAAAATGCTAGGAAGCTTACGCCATAGAGTCACTAAGAAATCACAGTTCAGAGCTGATTCTACTCCATAAGCCAGGTCAAGAACTCCTTGAAGTGAGAATTTTCTTACCATTTTTATGGTCAAATTAGTTATTAGGCATGAGAATATAGTCGGAGAATATAGTCGGAGAATATATTTTCAGAGTTTAAAAATGCTAGGAATCTTGCATCATAGGGTCACTAAAAAGTCAAAGTGCAGAGCTGATTCTACTCCTTGAGCCAGGTCAAGAACTCCTTGAAGTGAGCATTTTCTTACCATTTTTTGGTCAAATTAGTTATTACTCATGAGAATATAGTTGGAGAACTTGTTTTAGAGTATAAAAATTTTAGGAAGCTTACGCCATAGAGTCACTAAAAAGTCAAAGTGTATAGCTGATTCTACTCCGGTAGCCAGGTCAAGAATTCCATGAAATGATGATTTTCTTTCCATTTTTATGGTCAAATTAGTTATTAGACATGAAAATATAGTTAGATAATATGCTTTAAGAGTAAAAAAATGCTTGGAAGCTTCCACCACAGAGTCTCTAAAAACGTACAGCTGTGAGTTAAGTCAAGAACTCTTTGAAGTGTGCATTTTATTGCCATTTTATGGTCAAATTAGTTATTAGACATGAGAATATAGTTGGAGAACATGTTTTCAGAGTATAAAAATGCTAGGAAGCTTGCATCATAGTCACTAAAGAGTCAAAGTGCAGAGATGATTCTACTCCATGAGCCAGTTCAAGAACTCCTTGAAGTGAGCATTTCCTTTCAATTTTTTTGGTCAAATTAGTTATTATACACGAGTATATAGTTGGAGAACATGTTTTCAGTGCATATAACTACGATGAAACTTGCGCCACAGAGTCACTAAAAATACACCGTGCAGAGCTGATTTTACTTCGTGAGCCAGGTCAAGAACTCCTTGAAGTGAGCATTTTATTGTCATTTTTATGGTAAAATTAGTAATTAGACATGAGAATATAGTTGGAGAACATGTTTTTAGAGTATAAAAATGCTAGGAAGCTTGCGCCATAGAGTCACTAAGAAATCACAGTTCAGAGCTGATTCTACTCCGTGAGTCAGGTCAGGAACTCCTTCAAGTGAGAATTTTCTTGCCATTTTTATGGTCAAATTAGTTATTAAGCATGAGAATATAGTTGGAGAATATATTTTCAGAGTTTAAAAATGCTAGGAATCTTGCATCATATAGTCACTAAAAAGTCATAGTGCAGAACTGATTCTACTCCTTGAGCCAGGTCAAGAACTCCTTGAAGTGAGCATTTTCTTGCCATTTTTATGGTAAAATTAGTTATTACACATGAGAATATAGTAGGAGAACTTGTTTTAGAGTATAAAAATGCTAGGAAGCTTACGCCATAGAGTCACTAAATAGTCAAAGTGTAGAGTTGATTCTACTCCGTGAGCCAGGTCAAGAATTCCATGAAGTGATCATTTTCTTTCCATTTTTACAGTCAAATTAGTTATTAGACATGAAAATATAGTTAGAGAATATGCTTTAAGAGTAAAAAAATGCTCGGAAGCTTCCACCACAGAGTCTCTAAAAACATACAGCCGTGAGTTAAGTCAAGAACTCCTTGAAGTGAGCATTTTATTGCCATTTTATGGTCAAATTAGTTATTAGACATGAGAATATAGTTGGAGAACATGTTTTCAGAGTATAAAAATGCTAGGAAGCTTGCATCATAGAGTCACTAAAAATTCAAAGTGCAGAGATGATTCTACTCCGTGAGCCAGTTCAAGAACTCCTTGAAGTGAGCATTTTCTTTCAATTTTTTTTGTCAAATTAGTTATTATACATAGTATATAGTTGGAGAACATGTTTTCAGAGCATATAACTACTATGAAACTTGCGCCACAGAGTCAGTAAAAAGGCACCGTGCAGAGATGATTCTACTTCGTGTGCCAGGTCAAGAACTCCTTGAAGTGAGCATTTTCTTGTCATTTTTATGGTAAAATTAGTTATTAGACATGAGATTATAGTTGGAGAACATGTTTTCAGAGTATAAAAATGATAGGAAGCTTACGCCATAGAGTCACTAAAAAGTCAAAGTGTAGAGCTGATTCTACTCCGGTAGCCAGGTCAAGAATTCCATGAAATGATCATTTTCTTTCCATTTTTATGGTCAAATTAGTTATTAGACATGAAAATATAGTTAGATAATATGCTCTAAGAGTAAAAAAATGCTCGGAAGCTTCCACCACAGAGTCTCTAAAAACGTACAGCCGTGAGTTAAGTCAAGAACTCTTTGAAGTGAGCATTTTATTGCCATTTTATGGTCAAATTAGTTATTAGACATGAGAATATAGTTGGAGAACATGTTTTCAGAGTATAAAAATGCTAGGAAGCTTGTATCATAGTCACTAAAAAGTCAAAGTGCAGAGATGATTCTACTCCGTGAGCCAGTTCAAGAACTCCTTGAAGTGAGCATTTTCTTTCAATTTTTTTTGTCAAATTAGTTATTATACATGAGTATATAGTTGGAGAACATGTTTTCAGAGCATATAACTACTATGAAACTTGCATCACAGAGTCACTAAAAAGGCATCGTGCAGAGCTGATTCTACTTCGTGTGCCAGGTCAAGAACTCCTTGAAGTGAGCATTTTCTTGTCATTTTTATTGTAAAATTAGTTATTAGACATGGGATTATAGTTGGAGAACATGTTTTCAGAGTATAAAAATGCTAGGAAGCTTACGCCATAGAGTCACTAAGAAATCACAGTTCAGAGCTGATTCTACTCCATAAGCCAGGTCAAGAACTCCTTGAAGTGAGAATTTTCTTGCCATTTTTATGGTCAAATTAGTTATTAGGCATGAGAATATAGTCGGAGAATATAGTCGGAGAATATATTTTCAGAGTTTAAAAATGCTAGGAATCTTGCATCATAGAGTCACTAAAAAGTCAAAGTGCAGAGCTGATTCTACTCCTTGAGCTAGGTCAAGAACTCCTTGAAGTGAGCATTTTCTTGCCATTTTTTGGTCAAATTAGTTATTACTCATGAGAATATAGTTGGAGAACTTGTTTTAGAGTATAAAAATTCTAGGAAGCTTACGCCATAGAGTCACTAAAAAGTCAAAGTGTATAGCTGATTCTACTCCGGTAGCCAGGTCAAGAATTCCATGAAATGATGATTTTCTTTCCATTTTTATGGTCAAATTAGTTATTAGACATGAAAATATAGTTAGATAATATGCTTTAAGAGTAAAAAAATGCTTGGAAGCTTCCACCACAGAGTCTCTAAAAACGTACAGCTGTGAGTTAAGTCAAGAACTCTTTGAAGTGTGCATTTTATTGCCATTTTATGGTCAAATTAGTTATTAGACATGAGAATATAGTTGGAGAACATGTTTTCAGAGTATAAAAATGCTAGGAAGCTTGCATCATAGTCACTAAAGAGTCAAAGTGCAGAGATGATTCTACTCCATGAGCCAGTTCAAGAACTCCTTGAAGTGAGCATTTCCTTTCAATTTTTTGGTCAAATTAGTTATTATACACGAGTATATAGTTGGAGAACATGTTTTCAGAGCATATAACTACGATGAAACTTGCGCCACAGAGTCACTAAAAACACACCGTGCAGAGCTGATTCTACTTCGTGAGCCAGGTCAAGAACTCCTTGAAGTGAGCATTTTATTGTCATTTTTATGGTAAAATTAGTAATTAGACATGAGAATATAGTTGGAGAACATGTTTTTAGAGTATAAAAATGCTAGGAAGCTTGCGCCATAGAGTCACTAAGAAATCACAGTTCAGAGCTGATTCTACTCCGTGAGTCAGGTCAGGAACTCCTTCAAGTGAGAATTTTCTTGCCATTTTTATGGTCAAATTAGTTATTAAGCATGAGAATATAGTTGGAGAATATATTTTCAGAGTTTAAAAATGCTAGGAATCTTGCATCATATAGTCACTAAAAAGTCAAAGTGCAGAGCTGATTCTACTCCTTGAGCCGGGTCAAGAACTCCTTGAAGTGAGCATTTTCTTGCCATTTTTATGGGAAAATTAGTTATTACACATGAGAATATAGTTGGAGAACTTGTTTTAGAGTATAAAAATGCTAGAAAGCTTACGCCATAGAGTCACTAAAAAGTCAAAGTGTAGAGTTGATTCTACTCCGTGAGCCAGGTCAAGAATTCCATGAAGTGATCATTTTCTTTCCATTTTTACAGTCAAATTAGTTATTAGACATGAAAATATAGTTAGAGAATATGCTTTAAGAGTAAAAAAATGCTCGGAAGCTTCCACCATAGAGTCTCTAAAAACATACAGCCGTGAGTTAAGTCAAGAACTCCTTGAAGTGAGCTTTTTATTGCCATTTTATGGTCAAATTAGTTATTAGACATGAGAATATAGTTGGAGAACATGTTTTCAGAGTATAAAAATGCTAGGAAGCTTGCATCATAGAGTCACTAAAAATTCAAAGTGCAGAGATAATTCTACTCCGTGAGCCAGTTCAAGAACTCCTTGAAGTGAGCATTTTCTTTCAATTTTTTTGTCAAATTAGTTATTATACATGAGTATATAGTTGGAGAACATGTTTTCAGAGCATATAACTACTATGAAACTTGCACCACAGAGTCACTAAAAGGCACCGTGCAGAGCTGATTCTACTTCGTGTGCCATGTCAAGAACTCCTTGAAGTGAGCATTTTCTTGTCATTTTTATGGTAAAATTAGTTATTAGACATGGGATTATAGTTGGTGAACATTTTTTCAGAGTATAAAAATGCTAGGAAGCTTATGCCATAGAGTCACTAAGAAATCACAGTTCAGAGCTGATTCTACTCCATAAGCCAGGTCAAGAACTCCTTGAAGTGAGAATTTTCTTGCCATTTTTATGGTCAAATTAGTTATTAGGCATGAGAATATAGTCGGAGAATATATTTTCAGAGTTTAAAAATGCTAGGAATCTTGCATCATAGAGTCACTAAAAAGTCAAAGTGCAGAGCTGATTCTACTCCTTGAGCCAGGTCAAGAACTCCTTGAAGTGAGCATTTTCTTGCCATTTTTTTGCTCAAATTAGTTATTACACATGAGAATATAGTTGGAGAACTTGTTTTAGAGTATAAAAATTCTAGGAAGCTTACGCCATAGAGTCACTAAAAAGTCAAAGTGTAGAGCTGATTCTACTCCGGTAGCCAGGTCAAGAATTCCATGAAATGATCATTTTCTTTCCATTTTTATGGTCAAATTAGTTATTAGACATGAAAATATAGTTAGATAATATGCTTTAAGAGTAAAAAAATGCTCGGAAGCTTCCACCACAGAGTCTCTAAAAACGTACAGCCGTGAGTTAAGTCAAGAACTCTTTGAAGTGAGCATTTTATTGCCATTTTATGGTCAAATTAGTTATTAGACATGAGAATATAGTTGGAGAACATGTTTTCAGAGTATAAAAATGCTAGGAAGCTTGCATCATAGTCACTAAAAAGTCAAAGTGCAGAGATGATTCTACTCCGTGAGCCAGTTCAAGAACTCCTTGAAGTGAGCATTTTCTTTCAATTTTTTTTGTCAAATTAGTTATTATACATGAGTATATAGTTGGAGAACATGTTTTCAGAGCATATAACTACTATGAAACTTGCACCACAGAGTCACTAAAAAGGCACCGTGCAGAGCTGATTCTACTTCGTGTGCCAGGTCAAGAACTCCTTGAAGTGAGCATTTTCTTGTCATTTTTATGGTAAAATTAGTTATTAGACATGGGATTATAGTTGGAGAACATGTTTTCAGAGTATAAAAATGCTAGGAAGCTTACGCCATAGAGTCACTAAGAAATCACAGTTCAGAGCTGATTCTACTCCATAAGCCAGGTCAAGAACTCCTTGAAGTGAGAATTTTCTTGCCATTTTTATGGTCAAATTAGTTATTAGGCATGAGAATATAGTCGGAGAATATATTTTCAGAGTTTAAAAATGCTAGGAATCTTGCATCATGGAGTCACTAAAAAGTCAAAGTGCAGAGCTGATTCTACTCCTTGAGCCAGGTCAAGAACTCCTTGAAGTGAGCATTTTCTTGCCATTTTTTGGTCAAATTAGTTATTACGCATGAGAATATAGTTGGAGAACTTGTTTTAGAGTATAAAAATTCTAGGAAGCTTACGCCATAGAGTCACTAAAAAGTCAAAGTGTAGAGCTGATTCTACTCCGGTAGCCAGGTCAAGAATTCCATGAAATGATCATTTTCTTTCCATTTTTATGGTCAAATTAGTTATTAGACATGAAAATATAGTTAGATAATATGCTTTAAGAGTAAAAAAATGCTTGGAAGCTTCCACCACAGAGTCTCTAAAAACGTACAGCCGTGAGTTAAGTCAAGAACTCTTTGAAGTGTGCATTTTATTGCCATTTTATGGTCAAATTAGTTATTAGACATGAGAATATAGTTGGAGAACATATTTTCAGAGTATAAAAATGCTAGGAAGCTTGCATCATAGTCACTAAAGAGTCAAAGTGCAGAGATGATTCTACTCCATGAGCCAGTTCAAGAACTCCTTGAAGTGAGCATTTTCTTTCAATTTTTTTGGTCAAATTAGTTATTATACACGAGTATATAGTTGGAGAACATGTTTTCAGAGCATATAACTATGATGAAACTTGCGCCACAGAGTCACTAAAAACACACCGTGCAGAGCTGATTCTACTTCGTGAGCTAGGTCAAGAACTCCTTGAAGTGAGCATTTTATTGTCATTTTTATGGTAAAATTAGTAATTAGACATGAGAATATAGTTGGAGAACATGTTTTTAGTGTATAAAAATGCTAGGAAGCTTGCGCCATAGAGTCACTAAGAAATCACAGTTCAGAGCTGATTCTACTCCGTGAGTCAGGTCAGGAACTCCTTCAAGTGAGAATTTTCTTGCCATTTTTATGGTCAAATTAGTTATTAAGCATGAGAATATAGTTGGAGAATATATTTTCAGAGTTTAAAAATGCTAGGAATCTTTCATCATATAGTCACTAAAAAGTCAAAGTGCAGAACTGATTCTACTCCTTGAGCCAGGTCAAGAACTCCTTGAAGTGAGCATTTTCTTGCCATTTTTATGGTAAAATTAGTTATTACACATGAGAATATAGTTGGAGAACTTGTTTTAGAGTATAAAAATGCTAGGAAGCTTACGCCATAGAGTCACTAAAAAGTCAAAGTGCAGAGTTGATTCTACTCCGTGAGCCAGGTCAAGAATTCCATGAAGTGATCATTTTCTTTCCATTTTTACAGTCAAATTAGTTATTGGACATGAAAATATAGTTAGAGAATATGCTTTAAGAGTAAAAAAATGCTCGGAAGCTTCCACCACAGAGTCTCTAAAAGTATACAGCCGTGAGTTAAGTCAAGAACTCCTTGAAGTGAGCATTTTATTGCCATTTTATGGTCAAATTAGTTATTAGACATGAGAATATAGTTGGAGAACATGTTTTCAGAGTATAAAAATACTAGGAAGCTTGCATCATAGAGGCACTAAAAATTCAAAGTGCAGAGATGATTCTACTCCGTGAGCCAGTTCAATAACTCCTTGAAGTGAGCATTTTCTTTCAATTTTTTTTGTCAAATTAGTTATTATACATAGTATATAGTTGGAGAACATGTTTTCAGAGCATAAAACTACTATGAAACTTGCGCCACAGAGTCAGTAAAAAGGCACCGTGCAGAGATGATTCTACTTCGTGTGCCAAGTCAAGAACTCCTTGAAGTGAGCATTTTCTTGTCATTTTTATTTTAAAATTAGTTATTAGACATGAGATTATAGTTGGAGAACATGTTTTCAGAGTATAAAAATGCTAGGAAGCTTACGCCATAGAGTCACTAAGAAATCACAGTTCAGAGCTGATTCTACTCCATAAGCCAGGTCAAGAACTCCTTGAAGTGAGAATTTTCTTGCCATTTTTATGGTCAAATTAGTTATTAGGCATGAGAATATAGTTGGAGAATATATTTTCAGAGTTTAAAAATGCTAGGATTCTTGCATCATAGAGTCACTAAAAAGTCAAAGTGCAGAGCTGATTCTACTCCTTGAGTCGGGTCAAGAACTCTTTGAAGTGAGCATTTTCTTGCCATTTTTATGGGAAAATTAGTTATTACACATAAGAATATAGTTGGAGAACTTGTTTTAGAGTATAAAAATGCTAGGAAGCTTACGCCATAGAGTCACTAAAAAGTCAAAGTGTAGAGCTGATTCTACTCCGTGAGCCAGGTCAAGAATTCCATGAAATGATCATTTTCTTTCCATTTTTATGGTCAAATTAGTTATTAGACATGAAAATATAGTTAGATAATATGCTTTAAGAGTAAAAAAATGCTTGGAAGCTTCCACCACAGAGTCTCTAAAAATGTACAGCCGTGACTTAAGTCAAGAACTCTTTGAAGTGAGCATTTTATTGCCATTTTATGGTCAAATTAGTTATTAGACATGAGAATATAGTTGGAGAACATGTTTTCAGAGTATAAAAATGCTAGGAAGCTTGCATCATAGAGTCACTAAAAAGTCAAAGTGCAGAGATGATTCTACTCCGTGAGCCAGTTCAAGAACTCCTTGAAGTGAGCATTTTCTTTCAATTTTTTTGGTCAAATTAGTTATTATACATGAGTATATAGTTGGAGAACATGTTTTCAGAGCATATAACTACTATGAAACTTGCGCCACAGAGTCACTAAAAACACACCGTGCAGAGCTGATTCTACTTCGTGAGCCAGGTCAAGAACTCCTTGAAGTGAGCATTTTATTGTCATTTTTATGGTAAAATTAGTAATTAGACATGAGAATATAGTTGGAGAACATGTTTTCAGAGTATAAAAATGCTAGGAAGCTTGCGCCATAGAGTCACTAAGAAATCACAGTTCAGAGCTGATTCTACTCCGTGAGCCAGGTCAGGAACTCCTTCAAGTGAGAATTTTCTTGCCATTTTTATGGTCAAATTAGTTATTAGGCATGAGAATATAGTTGGAGAATATATTTTCAGAGTTTAAAAATGCTAGGAATCTTGCATCATATAGTCACTAAAAAGTCAAAGTGCAGAACTGATTCTACTCCTTGAGCCAGGTCAAGAACTCCTTGAAGTGAGCATTTTCTTGCCATTTTTATGGTAAAATTAGTTATTACACATGAGAATATAGTTGGAGAACTTGTTTTAGAGTATAAAAATGCTAGGAAGCTTACGCCATAGAGTCACTAAAAAGTCAAAGTGTAGAGCTGATTCTACTCCGTGAGCCAGGTCAAGAATTCCATGAAGTGATCATTTTCTTTCCATTTTTACAGTAAAATTAGTTATTAGACATGAAAATATAGTTAGAGAATATGCTTTAAGAGTAAAAAAATGCTCGGAAGCTTCCACCACAGAGTCTCTAAAAACATACAGCCGTGAGTTAAGTCAAGAACTCTTTGTAGTGAGCATTTTATTGCCATTTTATGGTCAAATTAGTTATTAGACATGAGAATATAGTTGGAGAACATGTTTTCAGAGTATAAAAATGCTAGGAAGCTTGCATCATAGAGTCACTAAAAAGTCAAAGTGCAGAGATTATTCTATTCCGTGAGCCAGTTCAAGAACTCCTTAAAGTGAGCATTTTCTTTCAATTTTTTTGGTCAATTAGTTATTATACACGAGTATATAGTTGGAGAACATGTTTTCAGAGCATATAACTACGATGAAACTTGCGCCACAGAGTCACTAAAAACACACCGTGCAGAGCTGATTCTACTTCGTGAGCCAGGTCAAGAACTCCTTGAAGTGAGCATTTTCTTGTCATTTTTATGGTAAAATTAGTAATTAGACATGAGAATATATAGTTGGAGAACATGTTTTCAGGGTATAAAAATGCTAGGAAGCCTGCGACATAGAGTCACTAAGAAATCACAGTGCAGAGTTGATTCTACTCCGTGAGCCAGGTCAAGAACTCCTTAAGTGAAAATTTTCTTTCCATTTTTACGGTCAAATTAGTTATTAGGCATGAGAATATAGGTGGAGAATATATTTTCAGAGTTTAAAAATGCTAGGAATCTTTCATCATAGAGTCACTAAAAAGTCAAAGTGCAGAGCTGATTCTACTCCTTGAGCCAGGTCAAGAACTCCTTGAAGTGAGTATTTTCTTGCCATTTTTATGGTCAAATTAGTTATTACACATGAGAATATAGTTGGAGAACTTGTTTTAGAGTATAAAAAGGCTTGGAAGCTTACGCCATAGAGTCACTAAAAAGTCAAAGTGTAGAGCTGATTCTACTCCGTGAGCCAGGTCAAGAATTCCTTGAAGTGATCATTTTCTTTCCATTTTTATGGTCAAATTAGTTATTAGACATGAAAATATAGTTAGAGAATATGCTTTAAGAGTAAAAAAATACTCGGAAGCTTCCACCACAGAGTCACTAAAAACATACAGTCGTGAGCTAAATCAAGAACTCTTTGAAGTGAGCATTTTATTGCCATTTTATGGTCAAATTAGTTATTAGACATGAGAATATAGTTGGAAAACATGTTTTCAGAGTATAAAAATGCTAGGAATCTTGCATCATAGAGTCACTAAAAAGTCAAAGTGCAGAGCTGATTCTACTCCTTGAGCCAGGTCAAGAACTCCTTGAAGTGAGCATTTTCTTGCCATTTTTATGGGAAAATTAGTTATTACACATGAGAATATAGTTGGAGAACTTGTTTTAGAGTATAAAAATGCTAGGAAGCTTACGCCATAGAGTCACTAAAAAGTCAAAGTGTAGAGCTGATTCTACTCCGTGAGCCAGGTCAAGAATTCCATGAAATGATCATTTTCTTTCCATTTTTATGGTCAAATTAGTTATTAGACATGAAAATATAGTTAGATAATATGCTTTAAGAGTAAAAAAATGCTTGGAAGCTTCCACCACAGAGTCTCTAAAAATGTACAGCCGTGACTTAAGTCAAGAACTCTTTGAAGTGAGCATTTTATTGCCATTTTATGGTCAAATTAGTTATTAGACATGAGAATATAGTTGGAGAACATGTTTTCAGAGTATAAAAATGCTAGGAAGCTTGCATCATAGAGTCACTAAAAAGTCAAAGTGCAGAGATGATTCTACTCCGTGAGCCAGTTCAAGAACTCCTTGAAGTGAGCATTTTCTTTCAATTTTTTTGGTCAAATTAGTTATTATACACGAGTATATAGTTGGAGAACATGTTTTCAGAGCATATAACTACGATGAAACTTGCGCCACAGAGTCACTAAAAACACACCGTGCAAAGCTGATTCTACTTCGTGAGCCAGGTCAAGAACTCCTTGAAGTGAGCATTTTATTGTCATTTTTATGGTAAAATTAGTAATTAGACATGAGAATATAGTTGGAGAACATGTTTTCAGAGTATAAAAATGCTAGGAAGCTTGCGCCATAGAGTCACTAAGAAATCACAGTTCAGAGCTGATTCTACTCCGTGAGCCAGGTCAGGAACTCCTTCAAGTGAGAATTTTCTTGCCATTTTTATGATCAAATTAGTTATTAGGCATGAGAATATAGTTGGAGGATATATTTTCAGAGTTTAAAAATGCTAGGAATCTTACATCATATAGTCACTAAAAAGTCAAAGTGTAGAGCTGATTCTACTCCTTGAGTCAAGTCAAGAACTCCTTGAAGTGAGCATTTTCTTGCCTTTTTTATGGTAAAATTAGTTATTACACATGAGAATATAGTTGGAGAACTTGTTTTAGAGTATAAAAATGCTAGGAAGCTTACGCCATAGAGTCACTAAAAAGTCAAAGTGTAGAGCTGATTCTACTCCGTGAGCCAGGTCAAGAATTCCATGAAGTGATCATTTTCTTTCCATTTTTACAGTAAAATTAGTTATTAGACATGAAAATATAGTTAGAGAATATGCTTTAAGAGTAAAAAAATGATCGGAAGCTTCCACCACAGAGTCTCTAAAAACATACAGCCGTGAGTTAAGTCAAGAACTCTTTGTAGTGAGCATTTTATTGCCATTTTATGGTCAAATTAGTTATTAGACATGAGAATATAGTTGGAGAACATGTTTTCAGAGTATAAAAATGCTAGGAAGCTTGCATCATAGAGTCACTAAAAAGTCAAAGTGCAGAGATGATTCTACTCCGTGAGCCAGTTCAAGAACTCCTTGAAGTGAGCATTTTCTTTCAATTTTTTTTGTCAAAGTAGTTATTATACATGAGTATATAGTTGGAGAACATGTTTTCAGAGCATATAACTACTATGAAACTTGCATCACAGAGTCACTAAAAAGGCATCGTGCAGAGCTGATTCTACTTCGTGTGCCAGGTCAAGAACTCCTTGAAGTGAGCATTTTCTTGTCATTTTTATTGTAAAATTAGTTATTAGACATGGGATTATAGTTGGAGAACATGTTTTCAGAGTATAAAAATGCTAGGAAGCTTACGCCATAGAGTCACTAAGAAATCACAGTTCAGAGCTGATTCTACTCCATAAGCCAGGTCAAGAACTCCTTGAAGTGAGAATTTTCTTGCCATTTTTATGGTCAAATTAGTTATTAGGCATGAGAATATAGTCGGAGAATATAGTCGGAGAATATATTTTCAGAGTTTAAAAATGCTAGGAGTCTTGCATCATAGAGTCACTAAAAAGTCAAAGTGCAGAGCTGATTCTACTCCTTGAGCTAGGTCAAGAACTCCTTGAAGTGAGCATTTTCTTGCCATTTTTTGGTCAAATTAGTTATTACTCATGAGAATATAGTTGGAGAACTTGTTTTAGAGTATAAAAATTCTAGGAAGCTTACGCCATAGAGTCACTAAAAAGTCAAAGTGTATAGCTGATTCTACTCCGGTAGCCAGGTCAAGAATTCCATGAAATGATGATTTTCTTTCCATTTTTATGGTCAAATTAGTTATTAGACATGAAAATATAGTTAGATAATATGCTTTAAGAGTAAAAAAATGCTTGGAAGCTTCCACCACAGAGTCTCTAAAAACGTACAGCTGTGAGTTAAGTCAAGAACTCTTTGAAGTGTGCATTTTATTGCCATTTTATGGTCAAATTAGTTATTAGACATGAGAATATAGTTGGAGAACATGTTTTCAGAGTATAAAAATGCTAGGAAGCTTGTATCATAGTCACTAAAGAGTCAAAGTGCAGAGATGATTCTACTCCATGAGCCAGTTCAAGAACTCCTTGAAGTGAGCATTTCCTTTCAATTTTTTTGGTCAAATTAGTTATTATACACGAGTATATAGTTGGAGAACATGTTTTCAGAGCATATAACTACGATGAAACTTGCGCCACAGAGTCACTAAAAATACACCGTGCAGAGCTGATTTTACTTCGTGAGCCAGGTCAAGAACTCCTTGAAGTGAGCATTTTATTGTCATTTTTATGGTAAAATTAGTAATTAGACATGAGAATATAGTTGGAGAACATGTTTTTAGAGTATAAAAATGCTAGGAAGCTTGCGCCATAGAGTCACTAAGAAATCACAGTTCAGAGCTGATTCTACTCCGTGAGTCAGGTCAGGAACTCCTTCAAGTGAGAATTTTCTTGCCATTTTTATGGTCAAATTAGTTATTAAGCATGAGAATATAGTTGGAGAATATATTTTCAGAGTTTAAAAATGCTAGGAATCTTGCATCATATAGTCACTAAAAAGTCAAAGTGCAGAGCTGATTCTACTCCTTGAGCCGGGTCAAGAACTCCTTGAAGTGAGCATTTTCTTGCCATTTTTATGGGAAAATTAGTTATTACACATGAGAATATAGTTGGAGAACTTGTTTTAGAGTATAAAAATGCTAGAAAGCTTACGCCATAGAGTCACTAAAAAGTCAAAGTGTAGAGTTGATTCTACTCCGTGAGCCAGGTCAAGAATTCCATGAAGTGATCATTTTCTTTCCATTTTTACAGTCAAATTAGTTATTAGACATGAAAATATAGTTAGAGAATATGCTTTAAGAGTAAAAAAATGCTCGGAAGCTTCCACCATAGAGTCTCTAAAAACATACAGCCGTGAGTTAAGTCAAGAACTCCTTGAAGTGAGCATTTTATTGCCATTTTATGGTCAAATTAGTTATTAGACATGAGAATATAGTTGGAGAACATGTTTTCAGAGTATAAAAATGCTAGGAAGCTTGCATCATAGAGTCACTAAAAATTCAAAGTGCAGAGATAATTCTACTCCGTGAGCCAGTTCAAGAACTCCTTGAAGTGAGCATTTTCTTTCAATTTTTTTGTCAAATTAGTTATTATACATGAGTATATAGTTGGAGAACATGTTTTCAGAGCATATAACTACTATGAAACTTGCACCACAGAGTCACTAAAAAGGCACCGTGCAGAGCTGATTCTACTTCGTGTGCCATGTCAAGAACTCCTTGAAGTGAGCATTTTCTTGTCATTTTTATGGTAAAATTAGTTATTAGACATGGGATTATAGTTGGTGAACATTTTTTCAGAGTATAAAAATGCTAGGAAGCTTATGCCATAGAGTCACTAAGAAATCACAGTTCAGAGCTGATTCTACTCCATAAGCCAGGTCAAGAACTCCTTGAAGTGAGAATTTTCTTGCCATTTTTATGGTCAAATTAGTTATTAGGCATGAGAATATAGTCGGAGAATATATTTTCAGAGTTTAAAAATGCTAGGAATCTTGCATCATAGAGTCACTAAAAAGTCAAAGTGCAGAGCTGATTCTACTCCTTGAGCCAGGTCAAGAACTCCTTGAAGTGAGCATTTTCTTGCCATTTTTTTGGTCAAATTAGTTATTACACATGAGAATATAGTTGGAGAACTTGTTTTAGAGTATAAAAATTCTAGGAAGCTTACGCCATAGAGTCACTAAAAAGTCAAAGTGTAGAGCTGATTCTACTCCGGTAGCCAGGTCAAGAATTCCATGAAATGATCATTTTCTTTCCATTTTTATGGTCAAATTTGTTATTAGACATGAAAATATAGTTAGATAATATGCTTTAAGAGTAAAAAAATGCTCGGAAGCTTCCACCACAGAGTCTCTAAAAACGTACAGCCGTGAGTTAAGTCAAGAACTCTTTGAAGTGAGCATTTTATTGCCATTTTATGGTCAAATTAGTTATTAGACATGAGAATATAGTTGGAGAACATGTTTTCAGAGTATAAAAATGCTAGGAAGCTTGCATCATAGTCACTAAAAAGTCAAAGTGCAGAGATGATTCTACTCCGTGAGCCAGTTCAAGAACTCCTTGAAGTGAGCATTTTCTTTCAATTTTTTTTGTCAAATTAGTTATTATACATGAGTATATAGTTGGAGAACATGTTTTCAGAGCATATAACTACTATGAAACTTGCACCACAGAGTCACTAAAAAGGCATCGTGCAGAGCTGATTCTACTTCGTGTGCCAGGTCAAGAACTCCTTGAAGTGAGCATTTTCTTGTCATTTTTATGGTAAAATTAGTTATTAGACATGGGATTATAGTTGGAGAACATGTTTTCAGAGTATAAAAATGCTAGGAAGCTTACGCCATAGAGTCACTAAGAAATCACAGTTCAGAGCTGATTCTACTCCATAAGCCAGGTCAAGAACTCCTTGAAGTGAGAATTTTCTTGCCATTTTTATGGTCAAATTAGTTATTAGGCATGAGAATATAGTCGGAGAATATATTTTCAGAGTTTAAAAATGCTAGGAATCTTGCATCATGGAGTCACTAAAAAGTCAAAGTGCAGAGCTGATTCTACTCCTTGAGCCAGGTCAAGAACTCCTTGAAGTGAGCATTTTCTTGCCATTTTTTGGTCAAATTAGTTATTACGCATGAGAATATAGTTGGAGAACTTGTTTTAGAGTATAAAAATTCTAGGAAGCTTACGCCATAGAGTCACTAAAAAGTCAAAGTGTAGAGCTGATTCTACTCCGGTAGCCAGGTCAAGAATTCCATGAAATGATCATTTTCTTTCCATTTTTATGGTCAAATTAGTTATTAGACATGAAAATATAGTTAGATAATATGCTTTAAGAGTAAAAAAATGCTTGGAAGCTTCCACCACAGAGTCTCTAAAAACGTACAGCCGTGAGTTAAGTCAAGAACTCTTTGAAGTGTGCATTTTATTGCCATTTTATGGTCAAATTAGTTATTAGACATGAGAATATAGTTGGAGAACATATTTTCAGAGTATAAAAATGCTAGGAAGCTTGCATCATAGTCACTAAAGAGTCAAAGTGCAGAGATGATTCTACTCCATGAGCCAGTTCAAGAACTCCTTGAAGTGAGCATTTTCTTTCAATTTTTTTGGTCAAATTAGTTATTATACACGAGTATATAGTTGGAGAACATGTTTTCAGAGCATATAACTATGATGAAACTTGCGCCACAGAGTCACTAAAAACACACCGTGCAGAGCTGATTCTACTTCGTGAGCTAGGTCAAGAACTCCTTGAAGTGAGCATTTTATTGTCATTTTTATGGTAAAATTAGTAATTAGACATGAGAATATAGTTTGAGAACATGTTTTTAGTGTATAAAAATGCTAGGAAGCTTGCGCCATAGAGTCACTAAGAAATCACAGTTCAGAGCTGATTCTACTCCGTGAGTCAGGTCAGGAACTCCTTCAAGTGAGAATTTTCTTGCCATTTTTATGGTCAAATTAGTTATTAAGCATGAGAATATAGTTGGAGAATATATTTTCAGAGTTTAAAAATGCTAGGAATCTTTCATCATATAGTCACTAAAAAGTCAAAGTGCAGAACTGATTCTACTCCTTGAGCCAGGTCAAGAACTCCTTGAAGTGAGCATTTTCTTGCCATTTTTATGGTAAAATTAGTTATTACACATGAGAATATAGTTGGAGAACTTGTTTTAGAGTATAAAAATGCTAGGAAGCTTACGCCATAGAGTCACTAAAAAGTCAAAGTGCAGAGTTGATTCTACTCCGTGAGCCAGGTCAAGAATTCCATGAAGTGATCATTTTCTTTCCATTTTTACAGTCAAATTAGTTATTGGACATGAAAATATAGTTAGAGAATATGCTTTAAGAGTAAAAAAATGCTCGGAAGCTTCCACCACAGAGTCTCTAAAAGTATACAGCCGTGAGTTAAGTCAAGAACTCCTTGAAGTGAGCATTTTATTGCCATTTTATGGTCAAATTAGTTATTAGACATGAGAATATAGTTGGAGAACATGTTTTCAGAGTATAAAAATACTAGGAAGCTTGCATCATAGAGGCACTAAAAATTCAAAGTGCAGAGATGATTCTACTCCGTGAGCCAGTTCAATAACTCCTTGAAGTGAGCATTTTCTTTCAATTTTTTTTGTCAAATTAGTTATTATACATAGTATATAGTTGGAGAACATGTTTTCAGAGCATAAAACTACTATGAAACTTGCGCCACAGAGTCAGTAAAAAGGCACCGTGCAGAGATGATTCTACTTCGTGTGCCAAGTCAAGAACTCCTTGAAGTGAGCATTTTCTTGTCATTTTTATTTTAAAATTAGTTATTAGACATGAGATTATAGTTGGAGAACATGTTTTCAGAGTATAAAAATGCTAGGAAGCTTACGCCATAGAGTCACTAAGAAATCACAGTTCAGAGCTGATTCTACTCCATAAGCCAGGTCAAGAACTCCTTGAAGTGAGAATTTTCTTGCCATTTTTATGTTCAAATTAGTTATTAGGCATGAGAATATAGTTGGAGAATATATTTTCAGAGTTTAAAAATGCTAGGAATCTTGCATCATATAGTCACTAAAAAGTCAAAGTGCAGAACTGATTCTACTCCTTGAGCCAGGTCAAGAACTCCTTGAAGTGAGCATTTTCTTGCCATTTTTAGGGTAAAATTAGTTATTACACATGAGAATATAGTTGGAGAACTTGTTTTAGAGTATAAAAATGCTAGGAAGCTTACGCCATAGAGTCACTAAAAAGTCAAAGTGTAGAGCTGATTCTACTCCGTGAGCCAGGTCAAGAATTCCATGAAGTGATCATTTTCTTTCCATTTTTACAGTAAAATTAGTTATTAGACATGAAAATATAGTTAGAGAATATGCTTTAAGAGTAAAAAAATGCTCGGAAGCTTCCACCACAGAGTCTCTAAAAACATACAGCCGTGAGTTAAGTCAAGAACTCTTTGTAGTGAGCATTTTATTGCCATTTTATGGTCAAATTAGTTATTAGACATGAGAATATAGTTGGAGAACATGTTTTCAGAGTATAAAAATGCTAGGAAGCTTGCATCATAGAGTCACTAAAAAGTCAAAGTGCAGAGATTATTCTATTCCGTGAGCCAGTTCAAGAACTCCTTAAAGTGAGCATTTTCTTTCAATTTTTTGGTCAATTAGTTATTATACACGAGTATATAGTTGGAGAACATGTTTTCAGAGCATATAACTACGATGAAACTTGCGCCACAGAGTCACTAAAAACACACCGTGCAGAGCTGATTCTACTTCGTGAGCCAGGTCAAGAACTCCTTGAAGTGAGCATTTTCTTGTCATTTTTATGGTAAAATTAGTAATTAGACATGAGAATATATAGTTGGAGAACATGTTTTCAGGGTATAAAAATGCTAGGAAGCCTGCGACATAGAGTCACTAAGAAATCACAGTGCAGAGTTGATTCTACTCCGTGAGCCAGGTCAAGAACTCCTTAAGTGAAAATTTTCTTTCCATTTTTACGGTCAAATTAGTTATTAGGCATGAGAATATAGTTGGAGAATATATTTTCAGAGTTTAAAAATGCTAGGAATCTTTCATCATAGAGTCACTAAAAAGTCAAAGTGCAGAGCTGATTCTACTCCTTGAGCCAGGTCAAGAACTCCTTGAAGTGAGTATTTTCTTGCCATTTTTATGGTCAAATTAGTTATTACACATGAGAATATAGTTGGAGAACTTGTTTTAGAGTATAAAAAGGCTTGGAAGCTTACGCCATAGAGTCACTAAAAAGTCAAAGTGTAGAGCTGATTCTACTCCGTGAGCCAGGTCAAGAATTCCTTGAAGTGATCATTTTCTTTCCATTTTTATGGTCAAATTAGTTATTAGACATGAAAATATAGTTAGAGAATATGCTTTAAGAGTAAAAAAATACTCGGAAGCTTCCACCACAGAGTCACTAAAAACATACAGTCGTGAGCTAAATCAAGAACTCTTTGAAGTGAGCATTTTATTGCCATTTTATGGTCA
Source organism: Pogostemon cablin (assembly GCA_023678885.1). Taxonomy (NCBI): domain Eukaryota; kingdom Viridiplantae; phylum Streptophyta; class Magnoliopsida; order Lamiales; family Lamiaceae; genus Pogostemon; species Pogostemon cablin. The sequence continues at coordinate 8,224,011 of CM042951.1, read as the reverse complement.
AATTAGTTATTAGACATGAGAATATAGTTGGAAAACATGTTTTCAGAGTATAAAAATGCTAGGAATCTTGCATCATAGAGTCACTAAAAAGTCAAAGTGCAGAGCTGATTCTACTCCTTGAGCCAGGTCAAGAACTCCTTGAAGTGAGCATTTTCTTGCCATTTTTATGGGAAAATTAGTTATTACACATGAGAATATAGTTGGAGAACTTGTTTTAGAGTATAAAAATGCTAGGAAGCTTACGCCATAGAGTCACTAAAAAGTCAAAGTGTAGAGCTGATTCTACTCCGTGAGCCAGGTCAAGAATTCCATGAAATGATCATTTTCTTTCCATTTTTATGGTCAAATTAGTTATTAGACATGAAAATATAGTTAGATAATATGCTTTAAGAGTAAAAAAATGCTTGGAAGCTTCCACCACAGAGTCTCTAAAAATGTACAGCCGTGACTTAAGTCAAGAACTCTTTGAAGTGAGCATTTTATTGCCATTTTATGGTCAAATTAGTTATTAGACATGAGAATATAGTTGGAGAACATGTTTTCAGAGTATAAAAATGCTAGGAAGCTTGCATCATAGAGTCACTAAAAAGTCAAAGTGCAGAGATGATTCTACTCCGTGAGCCAGTTCAAGAACTCCTTGAAGTGAGCATTTTCTTTCAATTTTTTTGGTCAAATTAGTTATTATACACGAGTATATAGTTGGAGAACATGTTTTCAGAGCATATAACTACGATGAAACTTGCGCCACAGAGTCACTAAAAACACACCGTGCAAAGCTGATTCTACTTCGTGAGCCAGGTCAAGAACTCCTTGAAGTGAGCATTTTATTGTCATTTTTATGGTAAAATTAGTAATTAGACATGAGAATATAGTTGGAGAACATGTTTTCAGAGTATAAAAATGCTAGGAAGCTTGCGCCATAGAGTCACTAAGAAATCACAGTTCAGAGCTGATTCTACTCCGTGAGCCAGGTCAGGAACTCCTTCAAGTGAGAATTTTCTTGCCATTTTTATGTTCAAATTAGTTATTAGGCATGAGAATATAGTTGGAGAATATATTTTCAGAGTTTAAAAATGCTAGGAATCTTGCATCATATAGTCACTAAAAAGTCAAAGTGCAGAACTGATTCTACTCCTTGAGTCAGGTCAAGAACTCCTTGAAGTGAGCATTTTCTTGCCATTTTTAGGGTAAAATTAGTTATTACACATGAGAATATAGTTGGAGAACTTGTTTTAGAGTATAAAAATGCTAGGAAGCTTACGCCATAGAGTCACTAAAAAGTCAAAGTGTAGAGCTGATTCTACTCCGTGAGCCAGGTCAAGAATTCCATGAAGTGATCATTTTCTTTCCATTTTTACAGTAAAATTAGTTATTAGACATGAAAATATAGTTAGAGAATATGCTTTAAGAGTAAAAAAATGATCGGAAGCTTCCACCACAGAGTCTCTAAAAACATACAGCCGTGAGTTAAGTCAAGAACTCTTTGTAGTGAGCATTTTATTGCCATTTTATGGTCAAATTAGTTATTAGACATGAGAATATAGTTGGAGAACATGTTTTCAGAGTATAAAAATGCTAGGAAGCTTGCATCATAGAGTCACTAAAAAGTCAAAGTGCAGAGATTATTCTATTCCGTGAGCCAGTTCAAGAACTCCTTAAAGTGAGCATTTTCTTTCAATTTTTTGGTCAATTAGTTATTATACACGAGTATATAGTTGGAGAACATGTTTTCAGAGCATATAACTACGATGAAACTTGCGCCACAGAGTCACTAAAAACACACCGTGCAGAGCTGATTCCACTTCGTGAGCCAGGTCAAGAACTCCTTGAAGTGAGCATTTTCTTGTCATTTTTATGGTAAAATTAGTAATTAGACATGAGAATATATAGTTGGAGAACATGTTTTCAGGGTATAAAAATGCTAGGAAGCCTGCGACATAGAGTCACTAAGAAATCACAGTGCAGAGTTGATTCTACTCCGTGAGCCAGGTCAAGAACTCCTTAAGTGAAAATTTTCTTTCCATTTTTACGGTCAAATTAGTTATTAGGCATGAGAATATAGTTGGAGAATATATTTTCAGAGTTTAAAAATGCTAGGAATCTTTCATCATAGAGTCACTAAAAAGTCAAAGTGCAGAGCTGATTCTACTCCTTGAACCAGGTCAAGAACTCCTTGAAGTGAGTATTTTCTTGCCATTTTTATGGTCAAATTAGTTATTACACATGAGAATATAGTTGGAGAACTTGTTTTAGAGTATAAAAAGGCTTGGAAGCTTACGCCATAGAGTCACTAAAAAGTCAAAGTGTAGAGCTGATTCTACTCCGTGAGCCAGGTCAAGAATTCCTTGAAGTGATCATTTTCTTTCCATTTTTATGGTCAAATTAGTTATTAGACATGAAAATATAGTTAGAGAATATGCTTTAAGAGTAAAAAAATACTCGGAAGCTTCCACCACAGAGTCACTAAAAACATACAGTCGTGAGCTAAATCAAGAACTCTTTGAAGTGAGCATTTTATTGCCATTTTATGGTCAAATTAGTTATTAGACATGAGAATATAGTTGGAAAACATGTTTTCAGAGTATAAAAATGCTAGGAATCTTGCATCATAGAGTCACTTAAAAGTCAAAGTGCAGAGATGATTCTACTCCATGAGTCAGTTCAAGAACTCCTTGAAGTGAGCATTTTCTTTCAATTTTTTTGGTCAAATTAGTTATTATACATGAGTATATAGTTGGAGAACATGTTTTCAGAGCATATAACTATGATGAAATTTGCGCCACAGAGTCACTAAAAACACACCGTGCAGAGCTGATTCTACTTCGTGAGCCAGGTCAAGAACTCCTTGAAGTGAGCATTTTCTTGTCATTTTTATGATAAAATTAGCAATTAGACATGAGAATATATAGTTGGATAACATGTTTTCAGAGTATAAAAATGCTAGGAAACTTGCGCCATAGAGTCACTAAGAAATCACAGTGCAGAGTGATTCTACTCCGTGAGCCTGGTCAAGAACTCCTTGATATGAGAATTTTCTTTCCATTTTTATGGTAAAATTAGTTATTAGGCATGAGAATATAGTTGGAGAGTATATTTTCAGAGTTAAAAAATTCTAGGAATCTTTCATCATAGAGTCACTAAAAAGTCAAAGTGCAGAGCTGATTCTACTCCTTGAGCCAGGTCATGAACTCCTTGAAGTGAGCATTTTCTTACCATTTTTATGGTCAAATTAGTTATTACACATGAGAATATAGTTGGAGAACTTGTTTTAGAGTATAAAAAGGTTTGGAAGCTTACGCCATAGAGTCACTAAAAAGTCAAAGTATAGAGCTGATTCTACTCCATGAGCCAGGTCAAGAATTCCTTGAAGTGATCATTTTCTTTCCATTTTTATGGTCAAAGTAGTTATTAGACATGAAAATATAGTTAGAGAATATGCTTTAAGAGTAAAAAAATTCTCGGAAGCTTCCACCACAGAGTCACTAAAAACATATAGTTGAAGAACATGTTTTCAGAGTATAAAAATGCAAGGAAGCTTGCATCATAGAGTCACTAAAAAGTCAAAGTGCAGAGATGATTCTACTCCGTGAGCCAGTTCAAGAACTCCTTGAAGTGAGCATTTTCTTTCAATTTTTTTGGTCAAATTAGTTATTATACATGAGTATATAGTTGGAGAACATGTTTTCAGAGCATATAACTACGATGAAACTTGCGCCACAGAGTCACTAAAAACACACCGTGCAGAGCTGATTCTACTTCGTGAGCCAGGTCAAGAACTTCTTGAAGTGAGCATTTTCTTGTCATTTTTATGGTAAAATTAGTTATTAGACATGAGAATATAGTTGGAGAACATGTTTTCAGATTGTAAAAATGCTAGGAAGCTTGCGCCATAGAGTCACTAAGAAATCACAGTGCAGAGCTGATTCTACTCCGTGAGCCAGGTCAAGAACTCCTTGAAGTGAGAATTTTCTTGCCATTTTTATGGTCAAATTAGTTATTAGGCATGAGAATATAGTTGGAAAATATATTTTCAGAGTTTAAAAATGCTAGGAATCTTTCATCATAGAGTCACTAAAAAGTCAAAGTGCAGAGCTGATTCTACTCCTTGAGCCAAGTCAAGAACTCCTTGAAGTGAGCATTTTCTTGCAATTTTTATAGTCAAATTAGTTATTACACATGACAATATAGTTGGAGAACTTGTTTTAGAGTATAAAAATGCTAGGAAGCTTATGCAATAGAGTCGCTAAAAAGTCAAAGTGTAGAGCTGATTCTACTCCGTGAGCCAGGTCAAGAAATCCTTGAAGTGATCATTTTATTTCCATTTTTATGGTCAAATTAGTTATTAGACATGAAAATATAGTAAGAGAATATGCTTTAAGAGTAAAAAAATACTCGGAAGCTTCCACCATAGAGTCACTAAAAACTTACAGCCGTGAGCTAAGTCGAAAACTCTTTTAAGTGAGCATTTTATTGCCATTTTATGGTCAAATTAGTTATTAGACATGAGAATATAGTTGGAGAACATGTTTTCAGAGTATAAAAATGCAAGGAAGCTTGCATCATAGAGTCACTAAAAAGTCAAAATGTAGAGATGATTCTACTCCATGAGCCAGTTCAAGAACTCCTTGAAGTGAGCATTTTCTTTCAATTGTTTTGGTCAAATTAGTTATTATACATGAGTATATAGTTGGAGAACATGTTTTCAGAGCATATAACTATGATGAAACTTGCGCCACATAGTCACTAAAAACACACCGTGCAGAGCTGATTCTACTTCGTGAGCCAGGTTAAGAACTCTTTGAAGTGAGCATTTTCTTGTCATTATTATGGTAAAATTAGTAATTAGACATGAGAATATATAGTTGGAGAACATGTTTTCAGAGTATAAAAATGCTAGAAAGCTTGCGCCATAGAGTCACTAAGAAATCAAAGTGCAGAGCTGATTCTACTCTGTGAGCTAGGTCAAGAACTCCTTGAAGTGAGAATTTTTTTTCCATTTTTATGGTCAAACTAGTGATTAGGCATGAGAATATAGTTAGAGAATATATTTTCAGAGTTTAAAAATGCTAGGAATGTTTCATCATAGAGTCACTAAAAAGTCAAAGTGCAGAGCTGATTCTACTCCTTGAGCCAGGTCAAGAACTCCTTGAAGTGAGCATTTTCTTGCCATTTTTATGGTCAAATTAGTTATTACACATGATAATATAGTTGGAGAACTTTGTTTAAAGTATAAAAATGCTAGGAAGCTTATGTCATAGAGTCACTAAAAAGTCAAAGTGTAGAGCTGATTCTACTCCATGAGCCAAGTCAAGAAATCCATGAAGTGATCATTTTATTTCCATTTAATGGTCAAATTAGTTATTAGACATGAAAATATAGTTAGAGAATATGCTTTAAGAGTTAAAAAATGCTCGGAAGCTTCCACCACAGAGTCACTAAAAACTTACAGCCGTGAGCTAAGTCGAGAACTCTTTTAAGTGAGCATTTTATTGCCATTTTATGGTCAAATTAGTTATTAGACATGAGAATATAGTTGGAGAACATGTTTTCAGAGTATAAAATTGCAAGGAAGCTTGCATCATAGAGTCACTAAAAAGTCAAAGTGCAGAGCCGATTCTACTCCGTGAGCCAGGTCAAGAACTCCTTGAAGTGAGAATTTTCTTGCCATTTTTATGGTCAAATTAGTTATTAGGCATGAGAATATAGTCGGAGAATATATTTTCAAAGTTTAAAAATGCTAGGAATCTTTCATCATAGAGTCACTAAAAAGTCAAAGTGAAGAGTTGATTCTACTCCTTGAGCCAGGTCAAGAACTCCTTGAAGTGAGTATTTTCTTGCCATTTTTATGGTCAAATTAGTTATTACACATTACAATATAGTTGGAGAACTTGTTTTAGAGTATAAAAATGCTAGGAAGCTTACGCCATAGAGTCACTAAAAAGTCAAAGTGTAGAGCTGATTCTACTCCGTGAGCCAGGTCAAGAATTCCATGAAGTGATCATTTTATTTCCATTTTTATGGTCAAATTAGTTATTACACATGAAAATATAGTTAGAGAATATGCTTTAAGAGTAAAAAAATGCTCGGAAGCTTCCACCACAGAGTCACTAAAAACTTACAGCCATGAGCTAAGTCGAGAACTCTTTTAAGTGAGCATTTTATTGCCATTTTATGGTCAAATTAGTTATTAGACATGAGAATATAGTTGGAGAACATGTTTTCAGAGTATAAAAATGCAAGGAAGCTTGCATCACAGAGTCACTAAAAAGTCAAAGTGCTGAGATGATTCTACTCCGTGAGCCAGTTCAAGAACTCCTTGAAATGAGCGTTTTCTTTCAATTTTTTTGGTCAAATTAGTTATTATACATGAGTATATAGTTGTAGAACATGTTTTCAGAGCATATAACTACTATGAAACTTGCGCCACAGAGTCACTAAAAACACACCGTGCAGAGCTGATTCTACTTCTTGAGCCAGGTCAAGAACTACTTGATGTGAGCATTTTCTTGTCATTTTTATGGTAAAATTAGTTATTTGACATGAGAATATAGTTGTAGAACATGTTTTTAGAATATAAAAATGCTAGGAAACTTGCACTATAGAGTCACTAAGAAATCACAGTGCATAGCTGATTCTACTCCGTGAGCCAGTCAAGAACTTCTTGAAGTGAGCATTTTCTTGCCATTTTTATGGTCAAATTAGTTATTCGACATCAGAATGTAGTAAGAGAACATGCTTTCAGACTATAAAAATGCTAGGAAGCTTGCGCCATAGAGTCACTAAGAAATCACAGTTCAGAACTGATTCTACTCCGTGAGCCAGGTCAAGAACTCCTTGAAGTGAGAATTTTCTTGCCATTTTTATGGTCAAATTAGTTATTAGGCATGAGAATATAGTTGGAGAACATATTTTTAGAGTTTAAAAATGCTAGGAATCTTGCATCATAGAGTCACTAAAAAGTCAAAGTGCAGTGATGATTTTACTCCTTGAGCCAGGTCAAGAACTCCTTGAAGTGAGCATTTTCTTGTCATTTTTATTGTCAAATTAGTTATTACACATGAGAATATAGTTGGAGAACTTGTTTCAGAGTATAAAAATGCTAGGAAGCTTACGCCATAGAGTCACTAAAAAGTCAAAGTGTAGAGTTGATTCTACTCCGTGGTTCAGGTCAAAAATTCCTTGAAGTGAGCATTTTCTTTTCATTTTTTATTGTCAAATTAGTTATTAGACATGAAAATATAGTTGGAGAATATATTTTAAGAGTATAAAAATGCTCGGAAGCTTCCACCACAGAGTCACTAAAAACTTACAGCCGTGAGCTAAGTCGAGAACTCTTTTAAGTGAACATTTTATTGCAATTTTATGGTCAAATTAGTTATTATACATGAGAATATAGTTGGAGAACATGTTTTCAGAGTATAAAAATGCAAGGAAGCATGCATCATAGAGTCACTAAAAAGTCAAAGTGCAGATATGATTCTACTCCGTGAGCCAGTTCAAGAACTCCTTGAAGTGAGCATTTTCTTTCAACTTTTTTGGTCAAATTAGTTATTATACATGAGTATATAGTTGGAGAACATGTTTTCAGAGCATATAACTACGATGAAACTTGTGCCACATAGTCACTAAAAACACATCATGCAGAGCTGATTCTACTTCGTGAGCCAGGTTAAGAACTCCTTGAAGTGAGCATTTTCTTGTCATTTTTATGGTAAAATTAGTAATTAGACATGAGAATATATAGTTGGAGAACATGTTTTCAGAGTATAAAAATGCTAGGAAGCTTGCGCCATAGAGTCACTGAGAAATCAAAGTGCAGAGCTGATTCTATTATGTGAGCCAGGTCAAGAACTCCTTGAAGTGAGAATTTTCTTTCCATTTTTATGGTCAAATTAGTTATTAGGCTTGAGAATATAGTTGGAGAATATATTTTTAGAGTTTAAAAATGCTAGGAATCTTTCATAATAGAGTCACTAAAAAGTCAAAGTGCAGAGCTGATTCTACTCCTTGAGCCAGGTCAAGAACTCCTTGAAGTGAGCATTTTCTTGCCATTTTTATGGCCAAATTAGTTATTACACATGACAATATAGTTGTAGAACTTGTTTTAAAGTATAAAATGCTAGGAAACTTATGCCATAGAGTCACTAAAAAGTCAAAGTGCAGAGATGATTCCACTCCGTGAGCCAGTTCAAGAACTCCTTGAAGTGAGCATTTTCTTTCAATTTTTTTGGTCAAATTAGTTATTATACATGAGTATATATTTGGAGAACATGTTTTCAGAGCATATAACTACTATGAAACTTGCGCCACAGAGTCACTAAAAACACACCGTGCAGAGCTGATTCTACTTCGTGAGCCAGGTCAAGAACTCCTTGAAGTGAGCATTTTCTTGTCATTTTTATGGTAAAATTAGTTATTAGACATGAGAATATAGTTGTAGAATATGTTTTTAGAGTATAAAATGCTAGGAAGCTTGCGTTATAGAGTCACTAAGAAATCATAGTGCAGAGCTGATTCTACTCCGTGAGCCAGTCAAGAACTTCTTAAAGTGAGCATTTTCTTGCCATTTTTATGGTCAAATTAGTTATTAAACATGAGAATATAGTTAGAGAACATGCTTTCAGACTATAAAAATGCTAGGAAGCTTGCGCCATAGAGTCACTAAGAAATCACAGTTCAGAGCTGATTCTACTCCGTGAGCCAGGTCAAGAACTCCTTGAAGTGAGAATTTTCTTGCCATTTTTATGGTCAAATTAGTTATTAGGCATGAGAATATAGTTGGAGAACATATTTTCAGAGTTTAAAAATGCTAGGAATCTTACATCATAGAGTCACTAAAAAGTCAAAGTGCAGTGCTGATTTTACTCCTTGAGCTAGGTCAAGAACTCCTTGAAGTGAGCATTTTCTTGTCATTTTTATTGTCAAATTAGTTATTACACATGAGAATATAGTTGGAGAACTTGTTTCAGAGTATAAAAATGCTAGGAAGCTTACGCCATGGAGTCACTAAAGAGTCAAAGTGTAGAGTTGATTCTACTCCGTGGTTCAGGTCAAAAATTCCTTGAAGTGAGCATTTTCTTTTCATTTTTATTGTCAAATTAGTTATTAGAAATGAAAATATAGTTGGAGAATATGTTTTAAGAGTATAAAAATGCTCGGAAGCTTCCACCACAGAGTCACTAAAAACTCACAATCGTGAGCCAAGTCAAGAACTCTTTGAAGTGAGCATTTTATTGCCATTTTATTGTCAAATTAGTTATTAGACATGAGAATATAGTTGGAGAACATGTTTTCAGAGTATAAAAATGCCAGGAAGCTTGCATCATAGAGTCACTAAAAAGTCAAAGTGCAGAGATGATTTTACTCCGTGAGCCAGGTCAAGAACTCCTAGAAGTGAGCATTTTCTTTCAATTTTTTTGGTCAAATTAGTTATTATACATGAGTATATAGTTGGAGAACATGTTTTCAGAGCATATAACTACGATGAAACTTGCGCCACAGAGTCACTAAAAACACACCGTGCAGAGCTGATTCTACTTCGTGAGCCAGGTTAAGAACTCCTTGAAGTGAGCATTTTCTTATCATTTTTATGGTAAAATTAGTAATTAGACATGAGAATATATAGTTGGAGAACATGTTTTCAGAGTATAAAAATGCTAGGAAGCGTGCGCCATAGAGTCACTGAGAAATCAAAGTGCAGAGCTGATTCTACTCTGTGAGCCAGGTCAAGAACTCCTTGAAGTGAGAATTTTCTTTCCATTTTTATGGTCAAATTAGTTATTAGGCATGAGAATATAGTTGGAGAATATATTTTCAAAGTTTAAAAATGCTAGGAATCTTTTATAATAGAGTCACTAAAAAGTCAAAGTGCAGAGCTGATTCTACTCCTTGAGCCAGGTCAAGAACTCCTTGAAGTGAGCATTTTCTTGCCATTTTTATGGTCAAATTAGTTATTACACATGAAAATATAGTTGGAGAACTTGTTTTAAAGTATAAAAATGCTAGGAAACTTATGCCATAGAGTCACTAAAAAGTCAATGTGTAGAGCTGATTCTACTCCGTGAGCCAAGTCAAGAAATCCATGAAGTGATCATTTTATTTCCATTTTTATGGTCAAATTAGTTATTAGACATGAAAATATAGTTAGAGAATATGCTTTAAGAGTAAAACAATGCTCGGAAGCTTCCACCACAGAGTCACTAAAAACTTACAGCCGTGAGCTAAGTCTAGAACTCTTTTAAGTGAGCATTTTATTGCCATTTTATGGTCAAATTAGTTATTAGACATGAGAATATAGTTGGAGAACATGTTTTCAGAGTGTAAAAATGCAAGGAAGCTTGCATCATAGAGTCACTAAAAAGTCAAAGTGCAGAGATGGTTCTACTACGTGAGCCAGTTCAAGAACTCCTTGAAGTGAGCATTTTCTTTCAATTTTTTTGGTCAAATTATTTATTATACATGAGTATATAGTTGGAGAACATGTTTTCAGAGCATATAACTACTATGAAACTTGCGCCACAGAGTCACTAAAAACACACCGTGCAGAGCTAATTCTACTTCGTGAGCCAGGTCAAGAACTCCTTGAAGTGAGCATTTTCTTGTCATTTTTATGGTAAAATTAGTTATTAGACATGAGAATATAGTTGGAGAACATGTTTTCATAGTATAAAAATGCTAGGAAGCTTGCGCCATAGAGTCACTAAGAAATCACAGTGCAGAGCTGATTCTACTCCATGAGCCAGGTCAAGAACTCCTTGAAGTGAGAATTTTCTTGCCATTTTTATGGTCAAATTAGTTATTAGGCATGAGAATATAGTTGGAGAACATATTTTCAGAGTTTAAAAATGTTAGGAATCTTTCATCATAGAGTCACTAAAAAGTCAAAGTGCAGAGCTGATTCTACTCCTTGAGCCAGGTCAAGAACTCCTTGAAGTGAGCATTTTCTTGCCATTTTATGGTCAAATTAGTTATTACACATGAAAATATAGTTGGAGAACTTGTTTTAGAGTATAAAAATGCTAGGAAGCTTACCCCATAGAGAAGCTAAAAAGTCAAAGTGTAGAGCAGATTCTACTCCGTGAGCCAGGTCAAGAATTCCATGAAGTGATCATTTTATTTCCATTTTTATGGTCAAATTAGTTATTACACATGAAAATATAGTTAGAGAATATGCTTTAAGTTTAAAAAATGCTCGGAAGCTTCCACCACAGAGTCACTAAAAACTTACAGCCGTGAGCTAAGTCGAGAACTCTTTTAAGTGAGCATTTTATTGCCATTTTATGGTCAAATTAGTTATTAGACATGAGAATATAGTTGGAGAACATGTTTTCAGAGTATAAAAATGCAAGGAAGCTTGCATCATAGAGTCACTAAAAAGTCAAATTGCAGAGATGATTCCACTCCGTGAGCCAGTTCAAGAACTCCTTGAAGTGAGCTTTTTCTTTCAATTTTTTTGGTCAAATTAGTTATTATACACGAGTATATATTTGGAGAACATGTTTTCAGAGAATATAACTACTATGAAACTTGCGCCACAGAGTCACTAAAAACACACCGTGCAGAGCTGATTCTACTTCGTGAGCCAGGTCAAGAACTCCTTGAAGTGAGCATTTTCTTGTCATTTTTATGGTAAAATTAGTTATTAGACATGAGAATATAGTTGTAGAATATGTTTTTAGAGTATAAAATGCTAGGAAGCTTGCGCTATAGAGTCACTAAGAAATCATAGTGCAGAGCTGATTCTACTCCATGAGCCAGTCAAGAACTTCTTAAAGTGAGCATTTTCTTGCCATTTTTATGGTCAAATTAGTTATTAAACATGAGAATATAGTTAGAGAACATGCTTTTAGACTATAAAAATGCTAGGAAGCTTGCGCCATAGAGTCACTAAGAAATCACAGTTCAGAGCTGATTCTACTCCGTGAGCCAGGTCAAGAACTCCTTGAAGTGAGAATTTTCTTGCCATTTTTATGGTCAAATTAGTTATTAGGCATGAGAATATAGTTGGAGAATATATTTTCAGAGTTTAAAAATGTTAGGAATCTTTCATCATAGAGTCACTAAAAAGTCAAAGTGCAGAGCTGATTCTACTCCTTGAGCCAGGTCAAGAACTCCTTGAAGTGAGCATTTTCTTGCCATTTTATGGTCAAATTAGTTATTACACATGAAAATATAGTTTGAGAACTTGTTTTAGAGTATAAAAATGCTAGGAACCTTACGCCATAGAGTCGCTAAAAAGTCAAAGTGTAGAGCAGATTCTACTCCATGAGCCAGGTCAAGAATTCCATGAAGTGATCATTTTATTTCCATTTTTATGGTCAAATTAATTATTACACATGAAAATATAGTTAGAGAATATGCTTTAAGTTTAAAAAAATGCTCGGAAGCTTCCACCACAGAGTCACTAAAAACTTACAGCCGTGAGCTAAGTCGAGAACTCTTTTAAGTGAGCATTTTATTGCCATTTTATGGTCAAATTAGTTATTAGACATGAGAATATAGTTGGAGAACATGTTTTCAGAGTATAAAAATGCAAGGAAGCTTGCATCATAGAGTCACTAAAAAGTCAAAGTGCAGATATGATTCCACTCCGTGAGCCAGTTCAAGAACTCCTTGAAGTGAGCATTTTCTTTCAATTTTTTTGGTCAAATTAGTTATTATACATGATTATATATTTGGAGAACATGTTTTCAGAGCATATAACTACTATGAAACTTGCGCCATAGAGTCACTAAAAACACACCGTGCAGAGCTGATTCTACTTCGTGAGCCAGGTCAAGAACTCCTTGAAGTGAGCATTTTCTTGTCATTTTTATGGTAAAATTAGTTATTAGACATGAGAATATAGTTGTAGAATTTGTTTTTAGAGTATAAAATGCTAGGAAGCTTGCGCTATAGAGTCACTAAGAAATCATAGTGCAGAGCTGATTCTACTCCGTGAGCCAGTCAAGAACTTCTTAAAGTGAGCATTTTCTTGCCATTTTTATGGTCAAATTAGTTATTAAACATGAGAATATAGTTAGAGAACATGATTTCAGACTATAAAAATGCTAGGAAGCTTGCGCCATAGAGTCACTAAGAAATCACAGTTCAGAGCTGATTCTACTCCGTGAGCCAGGTCAAGAACTCCTTGAAGTGAGAATTTTCTTGCCATTTTTATGGTCAAATTAGTTATTAGGCATGAGAATATAGTTGGAGAACATATTTTCAGAGTTTAAAAATGCTAGGAATCTTGCATCATAGAGTCACTAAAAAGTCAAAGTGCAGTGCTGATTTTACTCCTTGAGCTAGGTCAAGAACTCCTTGAAGTGAGCATTTTCTTGTCATTTTTATTGTCAAATTAGTTATTACACATGAGAATATTGTTGGAGAACTTGTTTCAGAGTATAAAAATGCTAGGAAGCTTACGCCATGGAGTCACTAAAAAGTCAAAGTGTAGAGTTGATTCTACTCCGTGGTTCAGGTCAAAAATTCCTTGAAGTGAGCATTTTCTTTTCATTTTTATTGTCAAATTAGTTATTAGAAATGAAAATATAGTTGGAGAATATGTTTTAATAGTATAAAAATGCTCGGAAGCTTCCACCACAGAGTTACTAAAAACTCACAATCGTGAGCCAAGTCAAGAACTCTTTGAAGTGAGCATTTTATTGCCATTTTATTGTCAAATTAGTTATTAGACATGAGAATATAGTTGGAGAACATGTTTTCAGAGTATAAAAATGCCAGGAAGCTCACATCATAGAGTCACTAAAAAGTCAAAGTGCAGAGATGATTTTACTCCGTGAGCCAGGTCAAGAACTCCTAGAAGTCAGCATTTTCTTTCAATTTTTTTGGTCAAATTAGTTATTATACATGAGTATATAGTTGGAGAACATGTTTTCAGAGCATATAACTACGATGAAACTTGCGCCACAGAGTCACTAAAAACACACCGTGCAGAGCTGATTCTACTTCGTGAGCCATGTTAAGAACTCCTTGAAGTGAGCATTTTCTTATCATTTTTATGGTAAAATTAGTAATTAGACATGAGAATATATAGTTGGAGAACATGTTTTCAGAGTATAAAAATGCTAGGAAGCGTGCGCCATAGAGTCACTGAGAAATCAAAGTGCAGAGCTGATTCTACTCCTTGAGCCAGGTCAAGAACTCCTTGAAGTGATCATTTTCTTGCCATTTTTATGGTCAAATTAGTTATTACACATGAAAATATAGTTGGAGAACTTGTTTTAAAGTATAAAAATGCTAGGAAACTTATGCCATAGAGTCACTAAAAAGTCAAAGTGTAGAGCTGATTCTACTCCGTGAGCCAAGTCAAGAAATCCATGAAGTGATCATTTTATTTCCATTTTTATGGTCAAATTAGTTATTAGACATGAAAATATAGTTAGAGAATATGCTTTAAGAGTAAAACAATGCTCGGAAGCTTCCACCATAGAGTCACTAAAAACTTACAGCCGTGAGCTAAGTCGAGAACTCTTTTAAGTGAGCATTTTATTGCCATTTTATGGTCAAATTAGTTATTAGACATGAGAATATAGTTGGAGAACATGTTTTCAGAGTGTAAAAATGCAAGGAAGCTTGCATCATAGAGTCACTAAAAAGTCAAAGTGCAGAGATGATTCTACTACGTGAGCCAGTTCAAGAACTCCTTGAAGTGAGCATTTTCTTTCAATTTTTTTGGTCAAATTAGTTATTATACATGAGTATATAGTTGGAGAACATATTTTTAGAGTTTAAAAATTTTAGGAATCTTTCATCATAGAGTCACTAAAAAGTCAAAGTGCAGAGCTGATTCTACTCCTTGAGCCAGGTCAAGAACTCCTTGAAGTGAGCATTTTCTTGCCATTTTATGGTCAAATTAGTTATTACAAATGAAAATATAGTTGGAGAACTTGTTTTAGAGTATAAAAATGCTAGGAAGCTTACCCCATAGAGAAGCTAAAAAGTCAAAGTGTAGAGCAGATTCTACTCCGTGAGCCAGGTCAAGAATTCCATGAAGTGATCATTTTATTTCCATTTTTATGGTTAAATTAGTTATTACACATGAAAATATAGTTAGAGAATATGCTTTAAGTTTAAAAAAATGCTCGGAAGCTTCCACCACAGAGTCACTAAAAACTTACAGCCGTGAGCTAAGTCGAGAACTCTTTTAAGTGAGCATTTTATTGCCATTTTATGGTCAAATTAGTTATTAGACATGAGAATATAGTTGGAGAACATGTTTTCAGAGTATAAAAATGCAAGGAAGCTTGCATCATAGAGTCACTAAAAAGTCAAAGTGCCGAGATGATTCTACTCCGTGAGCCAGTTCAAGAACTCCTTGAAGTGAGCATTTTCTTTCAATTTTTTTGGTCAAATTAGTTATTATACATGAGTATATATATGGAGAACATGTTTTCAGAGCATATAACTACTATGAAACCTGCGCCACAGAGTCACTAAAAACACACCGTGTAGAGCTGATTCTACTTCGTGAGCCAGGTCAAGAACTCCTTGAAGTGAGCATTTTCTTGTCATTTTTATGGTAAAATTAGTTATTAGACATGAGAATATAGTTGTAGAATATGTTTTCAGAGTATAAAAATGCTAGGAAGCTTGCGCTATAGAGTCACTAAGAAATCACAGTGCAGAGCTGATTCTACTCCGTGAGCCAGTCAAGGACTTCTTAAAGTGAGCAATTTCTTGCCATTTTTACGGTCAAATTAGTTATTAAAAATGAGAATATAGTTAGAGAACATGCTTTCAGACTATAAAAATGCTAGGAAGCTTGCGCCATAGAGTCACTAAGAAATCACAGTTCAGAGCTGATTCTACTCCGTGAGCCAGGTCAAGAACTCCTTGAAGTGAGAATTTTCTTGCCATTTTTATGGTCAAATTAGTTATTAGGCATGAGAATATAGTTGAAGAACATATTTTCAGAGTTTAAAAATGCTATGAATCTTGCATCATAGAGTCACTAAAAAGTCAAAGTGCAGTGCTGATTTTACTCCTTGAGCCAGGTCAAGAACTCCTTGAAGTGAGCATTTTCTTGTCATTTTTATTGTCAAATTAGTTATTACACATGAGAATATAGTTGGAGAACTTGTTTCAGAGTGTAAAAATGCTAGGAAGCTTACGCCATAGGGTCACTAAAAAGTCAAAGTTTAGAGTTGATTCTACTCCGTGGTTCAGGTCAAAAATTCCTTGAAGTGAGCATTTTCTTTTCATTTTTATTGTCAAATTAGTTATTAGAAATGAAAATATAGTTGGAGAATATGTTTTAAGAGTATAAAAATGCTCGGAAGCTTCCACCACAGAGTCACTAAAAACTCACAACCGTGAGCCAAGTCAATAACTCTTTGAAGTGAGCATTTTATTGCCATTTTATTATCAAATTAGTTATTAGACATGAGAATATAGTTGGAGAACATGTTTTCAGACTATAAAAATGCCAGGAAGCTCGCATCATAGAGTCACTAAAAAGTCAAAGTGCAGAGATGATTTTACTCCGTGAGCCAGGTCAAGAACTCCTAGAAGTGAGCATTTTCTTTCAATTTTTATGGTCTAAAAGTTATCATAAATGAGTATATAGTTGGAGAACATGTTTTCAGAGCATATAACTACTGCGAAACTTGTGCCACAGAGTCACTAAAAACACACTTGCAGAGCTGATTCTACTCCATGAGCCAGGTCAAAAACTCCTTGAAGTGATCATTTTCTTGCCATTTTTATGGTCAAATTAATTATTAGACATGAGAATATAGTTCGAGAACATGTTTTCAGAGTATAAAAATGTTAGGAAACTTGCACCGTAGAGTCTATAATAACTCACAATGCTGAGCAGATTCTACTCTGTGAGCTAGGCCAAGAACTCCTTGAAGTAAGCATTTTCTAGCCATTTTTATGGTCAAATTAGTTATTAGACATGAGAATATAGTCAGAGAATATATTTTAAGAGTATAAAAATGCTAGAAAGCTTTCGTCATAGAGTCACTAAAAAGTCACAGTGCAGAGCTGATTCTACTTCGTGAGCCAGGTCAAAAACTCCTTGAAGTAAGCATTTTCTTGTCATTTTTATGGTCAAATTAGTTATTAGGCATGAGAATATATTTTTAGAGTATAAAAATGCTAGGAAGCTTGCATCATAGAGTCACTAAAAAGTCAAAGTGCAGAGATGATTCTACTCCGTGAGCCAGTTTAAGAACTCCTTGAAGTGAGCATTTTTCTTTCAATTTTTTTGGTCAAATTATGTATTATACATGAGTATATAGTTGGAGAACATGTTTTCATAGCATATAACTGTTGGATTGTATACTAAAAGTCTAGCTTTAGTATGAACACTGTCATAACAATATTTGAAATGAGAATCCTTGATCAAATGATTGCATCTTATAATTTATTTTATATGCATGATGCAATAGTCCATTTACTTTATACTGTAGATAATATGTTGTGCGTCAACACGCAGAAGATCATATTATCGGTTTTCTTATAAAGTATAAACAGATGCTCACAACTGAGATAGACGGGGACTCTCTATCGGTATGGTTGTAGTGTGGTTTGGTATTAGCTTGTCTTGGCTATAGAATCACATTAGTGCACTTGTGTGTATTGAGTAGGACCGTTTGATCTCGTTCTTCTTATACTGACTATACAGTAGAACCTGATCTCTGTTATTATGGAAGTTCGTGCTCTTAATCCCTATACAATAACCTCGACACGTAGGGCAGTATGTATTTCTTTAATTCATCAATGGGTGAGATTTAAAAGTATTAAATCAATATACTCGGTGAGTTGGGAAGTAGTGCTGTCTCTATGGTGTGCTGTTGATTGTAGAAGGAATCCATGTCCAACATAGGTTGATGATGTCCCCTTGAGGAGCTCATAAGGTTTATCATATAAATCTTGCAAGTGGATTAATTTCCGGCATGATAATAAGGTTGAGTGGTACTACTCTCGGATGAGATATTAATTAATTTGAGTTGTCAGTTACTTAATTAATTAATGGACATTGTATTTCTTAAACATGGGGAGACCATCGGGCTTATAATAAGAAGGAGCCCAGAACATAATTTTGGGATTGGACGGGTAGTGCAGTAATAATATTTTAGTGAACTATATTATTATTATTGGATTTAATTAAAAGCTTTGGGCTAAGCTTGGTTAATTAAATTCAATTGAGGCCCAGCCCAATTTCTCCTCCTGGTCCCTGCTGTAGCCCAACTATATAAGTCATCTCAGCTCCTGTTAACCCTAAGTCAGTGCCTCATTTGACAGTTAGAAAAGAACAGGAGCAGATTGAGAGAATCCTGCGGATTGTTGCCCACACAACAGCAGGATTCAACTTGGGACATACAGCAGAAGATTGAGAGGTGGTTCTCTGCTGTTCATCCTCTACATCAACCCAGAAGTACCGTAAACATATTTTTTATG
Organism: Pogostemon cablin; assembly: GCA_023678885.1. Lineage (NCBI taxonomy): Eukaryota > Viridiplantae > Streptophyta > Magnoliopsida > Lamiales > Lamiaceae > Pogostemon > Pogostemon cablin. The sequence goes on along the minus strand of CM042951.1, from coordinate 8,205,600 downwards.
CTTCCGCTGATTTTGTTTACCTGTTATCCTAACGATCACGTTGATCCACACGATCCAATTGCCAATAATTGGTATCAGAGCATTGGTTTGTGGTGAAACGTGAGATGTTATGTGGGGATTGAGCCTTACATATGATTATTATCGAATTGAAGCATGTATGAAAGGGCTTATTTGATTATGTAAAATAATCTGATGATAATCGTATGGAAAGCATGAGATTTGGGGTTTATATTATTTTGTAACATTCATGAAATCTCTATCTGCTTTGTATTATCGTTGTTAATCGAACACGGAACGACATAAACGTACGATTGTAAGTGAAGAAAGACACACACGGCTGCAAGAAAGCAGAATCCAACACACTGGATTCTGTCTTGCGGATGTGATGAAGTTCACCCTGGACATCGCACACACATATCTGAATCGTGAGCGACGGATGAAGGCATCGGTGAAAGTTGTTGAAACGAGGGGATATTGGCGATGTTACCAGGGGTGTAGAAGTTCACCCTGGACATCGCACACACATATATACTGGCCTGCTGCTGGCACGGAACGAGACCGGGCAGTCTCCGATCGGGTCTCAATCGGGCCTGATTGAATCTGCCGCAAGGATGCGACTGATGATCAATGCTGTACACAGGAGATGGGCAACATCAGGTTTGGACAGCTCGTGACAGACGAGTCGAAGGTGGTTTTCCAGCAAGTCAACTCGTTGTTTAAGGCCATTCCCAGGCGATGTCGGTCAACTTTGCCGGCTGGTTCTCCCGGTTGGGAGATGGGGCTGTGTGGAAAGCTGTAAGTTGGCATAGGCTGAACAGTGTGGTGTTCATGCAGCGAGGCTGTCGGGATTGTGGAGAGGTGTCAATTTTCAATCGGCGGCACGAACTGTTATTGCTAGCGCCTAGCGGAATGACTGGAATGCGTCTGGCTGTGAATGGTTGAGGCAAGGAAGGAGGCAAGGCGCTGTAATTGCGGGCTGGCGCTGCTGGAAGTTCTGGTGATGGAGTAGCAGCAGTGGCGGGAAGGGCTGACGGCATAACCTCCAGCAGCAGCGGCTCCAAATCGTCGGGGATAGCAGCGTGTAGAAGCATCTGGCGGCTGATGTTTTGGCAAGGAAATAGGGCAGGGTTCTTGGGGCCATGTTGCCTTGTTTGGGCCAAGATATCTTTGGGCTGCAGGGCCTTATTCTTTTTAATTTGGTTATGGGCTGTTGGGCCCATATTTAATTAAAATGCTAATGGGCTATGGATTAATAGTGGGCTGCTCAATTTTTTATTTTGGTTTTGGGCTGTTGGGCCCAATTTTAATTAAATGGTCTTGGGCTGCTGGACCTATTATTAATTGCTGGATTTAATTAATTGTGGGTAATGGGCCAAGCATGATAAATTAATTTTATTAATGGACTAATTTTCTGCTAGTGGGCTTGGTGGACTTAATTTGATTTTGGGCTAAGATTATGGGCCATGGATAATGGGCTTGATTAATTATTTAATCTGCTGCTCATTTTGTGCTTATTTGTTGCTCTTGGGCCCAATTAATTGATCCACCATTTATGCAATTAATTATGATATATAACTGATTTAATTATTTTAATTTGACAATTAATTGTTATATGTGAAAGGCATGTTCTATGTGATTTATTTATTTAAATTGCTATTAATAGAAGTATGTCTAGGTTGTATATTTTATTCCTGAATATTATATGCATGTTAAAAACCCTTGGTGTTAAATAACTAAGTGGGAGAGTGGATTGGTAATAAATTCCCACGGCCTCCATTATTGGTTTGTAAGTGATGCAAGTATACTTGCGTGTTGGCATAGACCTTCCTCCCCATCGGATGAGTATATTTGTGGATCACTGGTACAAACTTCATTAAATAATTATTATTTGTAATGTGATGCACATGTACTTACGTGTTGGCATAGACCTTCCTCCCCATCAGATGAGTTTATTTGCGGATCACTGTACAAACTTGTAATTGATGACTGTAGGAAGTTATCCAAGCGCGTGTGTACTTCTCCATCTGTAAGGCACACAAGCATGGGCCGCGGACTTGGGGTCAAATAATGGTGTACACTTAGATGTAAATAATAAGTATCCTCCCCATCGGAGTCACTGCTTATTTACATGGCTAAAGAGGAACCAACTATTAATTATTTTGTCATAAAGTTAGGTTGACAAATGAAATTAATGGGTAAAACCTTCTCTTGTAAATGTTCGATTTGTAAACGTCCACACTATCATGGCTTGCAGAATCACGGTGCTTGAGATGTCGGTGAATTTTATTTTATATTATTTTGAGGGAATCAATATAAAAGAATAAAATTCAAAGATTTGATCGGTAAATTTATTTGTGATTCTCTGAATTTCGAATTGTTTTATTTCACTAATTGTTAACTAAAAGACATTATATTTACTTGTCCAAATTAGATGATTAGAAAAGAATCTTGGTTTTGAAAATTACTGCTTAAGAAAATACATGTGTATTCTCACAAAGGACGTCTCATGATGCCTATTAAAGTCTCTAGTGAAGAGATGAGAGGTTCATAGAAATATGATGATCTCATGTAACTCTTCGGATACTTGAGTAAATTAAAAGGCAGAAGATCATGGTTGAATTGATAAATGAATTGGAAAAGCTTGGAATAGAAATTGAAAGGGAAACCTAAATCAATTTATTCTTCACAATTTGCATGGATGTTTTGAGCAAGTTCTACCTGAAATACGAGAGGTTGTATATGGTGGGAAACTTCTAACAAAACATGTGGCAAAAGAAAGCCATTTTTCATCATGATGTGAACAAGTTTAATATCTTATTTACTAATGGTTTAAACATGATTAGTGATGGCATCTACTGAGACGAAGTATGTAGATACTGGAATCACTAAATGTTTATCACTGAGTAAGGATAAGATTGTTAATAACATGGGTAAAACTACAAAGATAGTGGCTATTGCAGTGGGAGTTGTTTATTTATCTCATGATAAGAATAAACAATTGATTATGAGAAATTGTCTTTACGTACGTTTCATAGAAAGAATTTAATTTCGGTTTCTATGCATTAACGGATGGATACTTCATTTCATTTAAATGACATGGTCATAGTAATGAGGAATGTGGCTATAATCCATTAAAGTACGTTGGTGGATAAAAAGTATACTCTTGAATCATGTACATCCCACAGATGCAATAAATAGTAATTAAATAATGCATCTTCTAATATTAGTAAGAGAAAGGAACCTTCGGAAATGAACTAAACATACATTTAGCGTCTATGACTAATTCATTTTACTTGAGTAGGATTCAAAAGTTGATAGCCGATAGACCGTAAGGTTTATCTGAAGTGGAAACTATCGGACTTGCGAGTCTTGCTTGGAAGTAAAAATGATTAACTGTCTTTTCAAGGTTGTGGGGTGTAGAGCCAAAGATATATATGTTGGAATTAGTTCATTCTGATTCAAGCGAACCTAATATTATCCAGGCGAGAGGTGGTTATGAATATTCAAAGATTATTCTGGAAACTAATATATTTATATGATGCACTGCATGTCTAAGTTCTTTGATTAATTCAAGAATTGTAAGGCTGATACAGTGAAGCGTCATGGAAAATATATTAAGTCATTACGATTCAATCATGATGGCGAATACCTCTTGGGATAATTAGGAGCTATTGATCAGAAGTTGAGATTAAATCTCAAGTTGACTACACCGGGTATGCCCCAATCTGAATGGTGGTGTGGATAGAAGGAATAAGGCTCTTATTGTTATGATTAGATAGATGATGAATTATTTGGAATAATTAAAATTCATTTTATGGATATGCCCTAGAAACAGTAATTCGTAAAACATTTGTCTGTTTGTGGGACATCCTGGAAAAATGAAGGTTGATTTATTTAGTCCAAAAGATCGAAGGGTGACTGTTAACACAAACACCAAATTTTTGGAAAAGGACTATGTAATAAATCACAAGCCCATGTATAAGTTGTTATAAAGGAAGTGAGAGGAAAACACTAAGTAAAAGTACCAAGTGTACAAGAGGATATACCACAAGGTAAACTGCAACGCGTGTCACGTCTGATACACAATTACTTGTAGTGCCTTATCATAGTGGGAGGATTGTTTGACAACCCATAAAATATATGTTTTGGGAAAGTCGTAAGACTTGATCCCTAGTGAACATGGTATTATCCCACGGATACGACGCAGCACTGTAAGATGAAAATGCGGAATCTTAGTAAGTTGCAATGAATGTTGAAATAGAATCTACGGATTCTAAATTAAGTCTGGGAACTTGAAGGACCACTAAATAGTGTAAAAGCCATTGGAAGTGGTCATAGGAAATAAAAGAGGATCATACGGTAAGGTGAAAACCCTTGGAAGCAAAGCTTGTTGCGAAAAGGTGTACTCAGAAAGAAATGGTTCGATTATGAGGACACATGTTTGCTGGTAGCTATGCTTATGTTGATCCAGAATCTTTTATTGCTGCTATGAGGAACAACGAATATATGTCAAAGACAGCTTTCCTGATTGGAAGTCTTGAGGAAAACATCTATGCGAAGCAACCAGAGTGATTCATTGCAAAGTACTAATAGCATTTTGATAGTAAGCTTAAAATTGTCCAGCGATGGACTAAAGCAAGCTTTAAGATCGTGAAGCATCTGTTTTGATTAGGTAATCCAGTGGCAAGGATTTAAATCAATGAGCGTATGAGTCTTGTTGTTGTAAAGAGTGACGAAAATGTGGTGGTGTTTCTTGTACTATACGTAGATAGTATCTTGCTCATTGGAGACAATGAAAGAGTATTATCGGGCGTATGGGTACGATTATTAAAGTGGTAGAGATGAAGGACTTAAGAAAGGCAAAATATATCCTTTTGATCACGGTAATACGGATCACAAGAAAGGATATTATGCTTATCTCAAGTTTCATAAAATGATACAGTCCATACTCGTTTAGCATGTAAATTTATTTAAGTGAATGTGTCTTTGAGACACAAGAAGAAGATAAAGAGGATGAAAGCGGTTCCTTATGCTTCGGCGAATAAGGAAGCTTAATCTAAGGAATGCTATGAACGATGTTGGATATCTGTTTTGCTAAATGAATGAACAGTGGGTATCAACGTAACCCGGAACAAGAATGATGAACTGTGGTAAGACATATATAAAGTGCCAGAGAAGGACTGGAAATTATATGTGGACTTACTGGACAGATTCACTGCTTCTTATAGATTACGTAGATTCAAATTTTTTAGTCAGATTGGACGGCAGTAAATTCACCTCAAAGGTTATGTGTTTAATCTTAGGAAGTAGAGTCATAATGTGGAGGAGTGTTATATAGAAATATATTTCAGACTCCGGACTCCATCATGGAAAGATGATGAATTGGAGCCTATGAGGCAGCCAAAGTATCTATATGACTCTAGAGACTTCATGATGGACTTTGAAGTGTTTCTAAGTTTTCCCAAGGTAATCACAATTTACATTGATGATATTGGTGCAGTTGCAAACTTGAAGAAATCACAAGTCCATAAGGCAATTAAACACATGGAGCGCGAGTACCACCTGTTACGAGAAATCATATGATGAGGGGAAGGTTGTTGTCGCCTAGATTGCATCAGATGATGACCTAGTAAACCATTTACAAGGACCTTAAGGCAAGAGCTTTTAATGGTCGTGTAGTGGGAGTAGGAATCAGATGTATGGCAGAAGACATGACAGCATAGTCTTTTAGTATAAGTGGGAGATTGTTGGATTGTATACTAAAAGTCTAGCTTTAGTATGAATAATGTCATAACAATATTTGAAATGAGAATCATTGATCAAATGATTGCATCTTATAATTTATTTTATATGCATGATGCAATAGTCCATTTACTTTATACTGTAGATAATATGTTGTGCGACAACACGCAGAAGATCATATTAACGGTTTCCTTATAAAGTATAAACAGATGCTCACAACTGAGATAGACGGGGACTCTCTATCGATATGGTTATAGTGTGGTTTGGTATTAGCTTGTCTTGGCTATAGAATCACATTAGTGCACTTGTGTGTATTGAGCAGGACAGCTTGAGATCGTTCTTCTTATACTGACTATATAGTAGAACTTGATCTCTGTTATTATGGAAGTTCGTGCTCTTAATCCCTATACAATAACCTCGACACGTAGGGTAGTATGTATTTCTTTGATTCATCAATGGGTGAGATTCAAAAGTATTAAATCAATATACTCGGTGAGTTGGGAAGTAATGTTGTCTCTATGGTGTGCTGTTGATTGTAGAAGGAATCCATGTCCGACATAGGTTGTTGATGTCCCCTTGAGGAGCTCATAAGGTTTATCATGTAAATCTTGCAAGTGGATTAATTTCTGACATGATAATAAGTTGAGTGGTACTACTCTCGGAAGAGATATTAATTATTTTGAGTTATCAGTAACTTAATTAATTAATGGACATTGTATTTCTTAAACATGGGGAGACCATCGGGCTTATAATAAGAAGGAGCCCAGAACATAATTTTGGGATTGGACGGGTAGTGCAGTAATAATATTTTAGTGGACTATATTATTATTATTGGATTTAATTAAAAGCTTTGGGCTAAGCTTGGTTAATTAAATTCAATTGAGGCCTAGCCCAATTTCTCCTCATGGTCCCTGCTATAGCCCAACTATATATGTCATCTCAGCTCCTGTTAACCCTAAGTCAGTGCCTCATTTGACAGTTAGAAAAGAACAGGAGCAGGTTGAGAAAATCTTGCGGATTGTTGCCCACACAACAGCAGAATTCAACTTGGGACATATAGCAGAAGATTGAGAGGTGGTTATCTGCTGTTCATCCTCTACATCAACCCAGAAGTATGGTAAACATATTTTTTTTATGCTTCCGCTGATTTTGTTAACCTGTTATCCTAACGATCACGTTGATCCATACGATCCTATTGCCAACAATAACTACTATGAAACTTGCACCACAGAGTCACTAAAAACACACCGTGCATTGTTGATTCTACTTCGTGAGCCAGGTCAAGAACTCCTTGAAGTGAGCATTTTCTTGTCATTTTTATGGTAAAATTAGTTATTAGACTTGAGAATACAGTTGGAGAACATGTTTTCAGAGTATAAAAATGCTAGGAAGCTTGCGCCATAGAGACACTAAGAAATCACAATTCAGAGCTGATTCTACTCCGTGAGCCAGGTCAAGAACTCCTTGAAGTGAGAATTTTCTTACCATTTTTATGGTCAAATTAGTTATTAGGCATGAGAATATAGTTAAAGAATATATTTTCAAAGTTTAAAAATGCTAGGAATCTTGCATCATAGAGTCACTAAAAAGTGTGCAGAGCTGATTCTACTCCTTGAGCCAAGTCAAGAACTCCTTGAAGTGAGCATTTTCTTGCCATTTTTATGGTCAAATTAGTTATTACACATGAGAATATAGTTGGAGAACTTGTTTTAGAGTATAAAAATGATAGGAAGCTTACGCTATGGAGTCACTAAAAAGTCAAAGTGCGGAGCTGATTCTACTACGTGAGCCAGGTCAAGAATTCCATGAAGTGATAATTTTCTTTCCATTTTTATGGTCAAATTAGTTATTAGACATGAAAATATAGTTAGAGAATATGCTTTAAGAGTAAAAAAATGCTCGGAAGCTTCCACCACAGAGTCACTAAAAACTTACAGCCATGAGCTAAGTCATGAACTCTTTGAAGTGTGCATTTTATTGCCATTTTATGGTCAAATTAGTTATTAGAAATGAGAATATAGTTGGAGAACATGTTTTCAGAGTATACAAATGCTAGAAAGCTTGCATCATAGAGTCACTAAAAAGTCAAAGTGCAGTGCTGATTTTACTCCTTGAGCCAGGTCAAGAACTCCTTGAAGTGAGCATTTTCTTGTCATTTTTATTGTCAAATTAGTTATTACACATGAGAATATAGTTGGAGAACTTGTTTCAGAGTATAAAAATGCTAGAAGCTTATGCCATAGAGTCACTAAAAAGTCAAAGTGTAGAGCTGATTCTACTCCGTGGTTCAGGTCAAAAATTCCTTGAAGTCAGCATTTTCTTTTCATTTTTATTGTCAAATTAGTTATTAGACATGAAAATATAGTTGGAGAATATGTTTTAAGAGTATAAAAATGCTCGGAAGCTTCCACCACAGAGTCACCAAAAACTCACAACCGTGAGCCAAGTCAAGAACTCCTTGAAGTGAGCATTTTATTGCCATTTTATTGTCAAATTAGTTATTAGACATGAGAATATAGTTGGAGAACATGTTTTCGGAGTATAAAAATGCCAGGAAGCTCGCATCATAGAGTCAATAAAAAGTCAAAGTGCAGAGGTGATTTTACTCCGTGAGCCAGGTCAAGAACTCCTAGAAGTGAGCATTTTCTTTCAATTTTTATGGTCAAAAAGTTATTATAAATGAGTATATAGTTGGAGAACAAGTTTTCAGAGCATATAACTACTGCGAAACTTGTGCCACAGAGTCACTAAAAACACACTTGCAGAGCTGATTCTACTCCGTGAGCCAGGTCAAAAACTCCTTGAAGTGATCATTTTCTTGCCATTTTTATGGTCAAATTAATTATTAGGCATGAGAATATAGTTGGAGAACATGTTTTTAGAGTATAAAAATGTTAGGAAGCTTGCACCGTAGAGTCTATAATAACTCAAAATGCTTAGCAGATTCTACTCTGTGAGCCAGGCCAAGAACTCCTTGAAGTGAGCATTTTCTAGCCATTTTTATGGTCAAATTAGTTATTAGACTTGAGAATATAGCCAGAGAATATATTTTAAGAGTATATAAATGCTAGAAAGCTTTCGTCATAGAGTCACTAAAAAGTCACAATGCAGAGCTGATTCTACTTCGTGAGCCAGGTCAAGAACTTCTTGAAGTGAGCATTTTCTTGTCATTTTTATGGTCAAATTAGTTATTAGGCATGAAAATATAGTTGGAGAATATATTTTTAGAGTTTAAAAATGTTAGGAATCTTGCATCATAGAGTCACTAAAAAGTCATAGTGCAGAGCTGATTCTACTCCTTGAGCCATGTCAAGAACTCCTTGAAGTGAGCATTTTCTTGCAATTTTATGGTCAAATTAGTTATTAGACATGAGAATATAGTTGGAGAACAGGTTTTTAGAGTATAAAAATGCTAGGAAGCTTGCATCATAGAGTCACTAAAAAGTCAAAGTGCAGAGGTGATTCTACTCCGTAAGTCAGTTTCAGAACTCCTTGAAGTGAGCATTTTCTTTCAATTTTTTTGGTCAAATTATGTATTATGCATGAGTATATAATTGGATAACATGTTTTCAGAGCATATAACTACTATGAAACTTGCGCCACACAGTCACTAAAAACACACCGTGCAGAGTTGATTCTATTTCGTGAGCCAGGTCAAGAAGTCCTTGAAGTGAGCATTTTCTTGTCATTTTTATGGTAAAATTAGTTATTAGACTTGAGAATATAGTTGGAGAACATGTTTTCAGAGTATAAAAATGCTAGGAAGCTTGCGCCATAGAGACACTAAGAAATCACAATTCAGAGCTTATTCTACTCCGTGAGCCAGGTCAAGAACTCCTTCAAGTGAGAATTTTCTTGCCATTTTTATGGTCAAATTAGTTATTAGGCATGAGAATATAGTTGGAGAACATGTTTTCAGAGCATATAACTACTGCAAAACTTGTGCCACAGAGTCACTAAAAACACACTTGCAGAGCTGATTCTACTCCGTGAGCCAGGTCAAAAACACCTTGAAGTGATCATTTTCTTGCCATTTTTATGGTCAAATTAATTATTAGACTTGAGAATATAGTTGGAGAACATGTTTTCAGAGTATAAAAATGTTAGGAAGCTTGCACCGTAGAGTCTATAACAACTCACAATGCTGAGCAGATTCTACTCTGTGAGTCAGGCCAAGAACTCCTTGAAGTGAGCATTTTCTAGCCATTTTTATGGTCAAATTAGTTATTAGACATGAGAATATAGTCAGAGAATATATTTTAAGAGTATAAAAATGCTAGAAAGCTTTCGTCATAGAGTCACTAAAAAGTCACAGTGCAGAGCTGATTCTACTTCGTTAGCCAGGTCAAGAACTCCTTGAAGTGAGCATTTTCTTGTCAATTTTATGGTCAAATTAGTTATTAGGCATAAGAATATAGTTGGAGAATATATTTTTAGAGTTTAAAAATGCTAGGAATCTTACATCATAGAGTCACTAAAAAGTCATAGTGCAGAGCTGATTCTACTCCTTGAGCCAGGTCAAGAACTCCTTGAAGTGAGCATTTTCTTGCAATTTTATGGTCAAATTAGTTATTAGATATGAGAATATAGTTGGAGAACAGGTTTTTAGAGTATAAAAATGCTAGGAAGCTTGCATCATAGAGTCACTAAAAAGTCAAAGTGCAGAGATGATTCTACTCCATGAGCCAGTTTAAGAACTCCTTGAAGTGAGCATTTTCTTTCAATTTTTTGGTCAAATTATGTATTATACATGAGTATATAATTGGAGAACATGTTTTCAGAGCATATAACTACTATGAAACTTGCGCCACAGAGTCACTAAAAACACACCGTACAGAGTTGATTCTACTTCATGAATCAGGTTAAGAACTCCTTGAAGTGAGCATTTTCTTGTCATTTTTATGGTAAAATTAGTTATTAGACTTGAGAATATAGTTGGAGAACATGTTTTCAGAGTATAAAAATGCTAGGAAGCTTGCATTATAGAGACACTAAGAAATCACAATTCAGAGCTGATTCTACTTCATGAGCCAGGTCAAGAACTCCTTGAAGTGAACATTTTCTTGTCATTTTTATGGTACAATTAGTTATTAGACTTCAGAATATAGTTGGAGAACATGTTTTCAGAGTATAAAAATGCTAGGAAGCTTGCGCCATAGAGACACTAAGAAATCACAATTCAGAGTTGATTCTACTCCGTGAGCCAGGTCAAGAACTCCTTGAAGTGAGAATTTTCTTGCCATTTTATGGTCAAATTAGTTATTAGACATGAGAATATAGTTGGAGAACAGGTTTTCAGAGTATAAAAATGCTAGGAATCTTACATCATAGAGTCACTAAAAAGTCAAACTGCAGAGATGATTCTACTCCGTGAGCCAGTTTAAGAACTCCTTGAAGTGAGCATTTTCTTTCAATTTTTTTGGTCAAATTATGTATTATACATGAGTATATAATTGGAGAACATGTTTTCAGAGCATATAACTACTATGAAACTTGCGCCACAGAGTCACTGAAAATACCCCGTGCAGAGCTGATTCTACTCCGTGAGCCAGGTCAAGAACTCCTTGAAGTGAGAATTTTCTTGCCATTTTTATGGTCAAATTAGTTATTAGGCATGAGAATATGGTTGGAGAATATATTTTCAGAGTTTAAAAATGCTAGGAATCTTGCATCATAGAGTCACTAAAAAGTGTGCAGAGTTGATTCAACTCCTTGAGCCAAGTCAAGAAATCCTTGAAGTGAGCATTTTCTTGCCATTTTTATGGTCAAATTAGTTATTACACATGAGAATATAGTTGGAGAACTTGTTTTAGAGTATAAAAATGATAGGAAGCTTATGCTATAGAGTCACTAAAAAGTCAAAGTGTAGAGCTGATTCTACTCCGTGAACCAGGTCAAGAATTCCATGAAGTGATCATTTTCTTTCCATTTTTGTGGCTAAATTAGTTATTAGACATGAAAATATAGTTAGATAATATGCTTTAAGAGTAAAAAAATGCTCGGAAGCTTCCACCACTGAGTCACTAAAAACTTACAGCCATGAGCTAAGTCATGAACTCTTTGAAGTGAGCATTTTATTGCCATTTTATGGTCAAATTAGTTATTAAACATGAGAATATAGTTGGAGAACTTGTTTTCAGAGTATACAAATGCTAGGAAGCTTGCATTATAGAGTCACTAAAAAGTCAAAGTGCAGAGATGATTCTACTCCGTGATCCAGTTCAAGAACTCCTTGAAGTGAGCATTTTCTTTCAATTTTTTTGGTTAGATTAGTTATTATACACGAGTATATAGTTTGAGAACATGTTTCCAGAGAATATGACTACTATGAAACTTGCGCCACAGAGTCACTAAAAACACACCGTGCAGAGCTGATTCTACTTCGTGAGCCAGGTCAAGAACTCCTTCAAGTGAGAATTTTCTTGCCATTTTTATGGTCAAATTAGTTATTAGGCATGAGAATATATTTGGATAATATATTTTCAGAGTTTAAAAATGCTAGGAATCTTGCATCATAGAGTCACTAAAAAGTCAAAGTGCAGAGCTGATTCTACTCCTTGAGCCAGGTCAAGAACTCATTGAAGTGAGCATTTTCTTGCCACTTTTATGGTCAAATTAGTTATTACACATGAGAATATAGTTGGAGAACTTGTTTTAGAGTATAAAAATGCTAGGAAGCTTACGTCATACAGTCACTAAAAAGTCAAAGTGTAGAGCTTATTCTACTCCGTGAGCCAGGTCAAGAAATCCATGAAGTGATCATTTTCTTTCCATTTTTATGGTCAAATTAGTTATTAGACATGAAAATATAGTCAGATAATATGCTTTAAGAGTAAAAAATTGCTCGGAAGCTTCCACCACAGAGTCACTAAAAACTTATAGCCATGAGCTAAGTCATGAACTCTTTGAAGTGAGCATTTTATTGCCATTTTATGGTCAAATTGGTTATTAGACATGAGAATATAGTTGGAGAACATGTTTTCAGAGTATAAAAATGCTCGGAAGAATGCATCATAGAGTCACTAAAAAGTCAAAGTGCAGAGATGATTCTACTCCGTGAGCCAGTTCAAGAACACCTTGAAGTGAGCATTTTCTTTCAATTTTTTTGGTCAAATTAGTTATTATACATGAGTATATTGTTGGAGAACATGTTTCCAGAGCATATAACTACTATGAAACTTGCGCCACAGAGTCACTAAAAACACGCCGTGCAGAGCTGATTCTACTTCGTGAGCCAGGTCAAGAACTCCTTGAAGTGAACATTTTCTTGTCATTTTTATGGTAAAATTAGTTATTAGACTTGAGATATAGTTGGAGAACATGTTTTAAGAGTATAAATATGCTAGGAAGCTTGCGCCATAGAGTCACTAAGAAAACACAGTTTAGAGCTGATTCTACTCCGTGAGCCAGGTCAAGAACTCCTTCAAGTGAGAATTTTCTTGCCATTTTTATGGTCAAATTAGTTATTATGCATGAGAATATATTTGGAGAATATATTTTCAGAGTTTAAAAATTCTAGGAATCTTGCATCATAGAGTCACTAAAAAGTCAAAGTGCAGAGCTGATTCTACTCCTTGAGCCAGGTCAAGAACTCCTTGAAGTGAGCATTTTCTTGCCACTTTTATGGTCAAATTAGTTATTACACATGAGAATATAGTTGGAGAACTTGTTTTAGAGTAAAAAAATGCTAGGAAGATTACGTCATACAGTCACTAAAATTCAAAGTGTAGAGCTTATTCTACTCCGTGAGCCAGGTCAAGAAATCCATGAAGTGATCATTTTCTTTCCATTTTTATGGTCAAATTAGTTATTAGACATGAAAATATAGTCAGATAATATGCTTTAAGAGTAAAAAATTGCTCGGAAGCTTCCACCACAGAGTCACTAAAAATTTATAGCCATGAGCTAAGTCATGAACTCTTTGAAGTGAGCATTTTATTGCCATTTTATGGTCAAATTGGTTATTAGACATGAGAATATAGTTGGAGAACATGTTTTCAGAGTATAAAAATGCTCGAAAGAATGCATCATAGAGTCACTAAAAAGTCAAAGTGCAGAGATGATTCTACTCCGTGAGCCAGTTCAAGAACACCTTGAAGTGAGCATTTTCTTTCAATTTTTTGGTCAAATTAGTTATTATACATGAGTATATAGTTGGAGAACATGTTTCCAGAGCATATAACTACTATGAAACTTGCGCCACAGAGTCACTAAAAACACGCCGTGCAGAGCTGATTCTACTTCGTGAGCCAGGTCAAGAACTCCTTGAAGTGAGCATTTTCTTGTCATTTTTATGGTAAAATTAGTTATTAGACTTGAGATATAGTTGGAGAACATGTTTTAAGCGTATAAAAATGCTAGGAAGCTTGCGCCATAGAGTCACTAAGAAATCATAGTTCAGAGCTGATTCTACTCCGTGAGCCAGGTCAAGAACTCCTTCAAGTGAGAATTTTCTTGCAATTTTTATGGTCAAATTAGTTATTAGGCTTGAGAATATAGTTGGAGAATATATTTTCAGAGTTTAAAAATGTTAGGAATCTTGCATCATAGAGTCACTAAAAAGTCAAAGTGCATAGTTGATTCTACTCCTTGAGCCAGGACAAGAACTCCTTGAAGTGAGCATTTTCTTGTCATTTTTATGGTAAAATTAGTTATTAGACATGAGAATGTAGTTGGAGAATACATTTTCAGAGTATAAAATGCTAGGAAGCTTGCGCCATAGAGTCACTAAGAAATCACAGTTCAGAGTTGATTCTACTCCGTGAGCCAGGTCAAGAATTCCATGAAGTGATCATTTTCTTTCCATTTTTTTGGTCAAATTATTTATTAGACATGAAAATATAGTTAGAGAATATGCTTTAAGAGTAAAAAAATGCTCGGAATCTTCCACCACAGAGCCACTAAAAACTTACAGCAGTGAGTTAAGTCAAGAACTCTTTGAAGTGAGCTTTTTATTGCCATTTTATGGTCAAATTAGTTATTAGACATGAGAATATAGTTGGAGAACATGTTTTCAGAGTATAAAAATGCTAGGAAGCATGCATAATAGTCACTAAAAAGTCAAAGTGCAGAGATGATTCTACTCCATGAGCCAGTTCAAGAACTCCTTGAAGTGAGCATTTTCTTTCAATTTTTTTGGTCAAATTAGTTATTATACATGAGTATGTAGTTGGAGAACATGTTTTCAGAGCATATAACTACTATGAAACTTGCGCCACAGAGTAACTAAAAACACACCGTGCAGAGCTGATTCTACTTCGTGTGCCAGGTCAAGAACTCCTTGAAGTGAGCATTTTCTTGTCATTTTTATGGTAAAATTAGTTATTAGACATGAGAATATAGCTGGAGAACATGTTTTCAGAGTATAAAAATGCTAGGAAGCTTGTGCCATAGAGTCACTAAGAAATCACAGTTCAGAGCTGATTCTACTCCGTGAGCCAGGTCAAGAACTCCTTGAAGTGATAATTTTCTTGCCATTTTTATGGTCAAATTAGTTATTAGGCATGAGAATATAGTTGAAGAATATATTTTCAGAGTTTAAAAATGCTAGGAATCTTGCATCATAGAGTCACTAAAAAGTCAAAGTGCAGAGCTGATTCTACTCCTTGAGCCAGGTCAAGAACTCCTTGAAGTGAGCATTTTCTTGCTACTTTTATGGTCAAATTAGTCATTACACATGAGAATATATTTGGAGAATTTGTTTTAGAGTATAAAAATGCTAGGAAGCTTACGCCATAGAGTCACTAAAAAGTCAAAGTGTAGAGCTGATTCTACTCCGTGAGCCAGGTCAAGAATTCCATGAAGTGATCATTTTCTTTCCATTTTTATGGTCAAATTAGTTATTAGACATGAAAATATAGTTAGAGAATATGCTTTAAGAGTAAAAAATGCTCGGAAGCTTCCACCACAGAGTCACTAAAAACTTACAGCCATGAGCTAATTCATGAACTCTTTGAAGTGAGCATTTTATTCCCAATTTATGGTCAAATTAGTTATTAGACATGAGAATATATTTGGAGAACATATTTTTAGAGTATAAAAATGCTAGGAAGCGTGCATCATAAAGTCACTGAAAAGTCAAAGTGCAGAGATGATTCTACTCCGTGAGCCAGTTTAAGAACACCTTGGAGTGAGCATTTTCTTTCAGTTTTTTGGTCAAATTAGTTATTATACATGAGTATATAGTTGGAGAACATGTTTCCAGAGCATATAACTACTATGAAACTTGCGCCACAGAGTCACTAAAAACACACCGTGCAGAGCTGATTCTACTTCGTGAGCCAGGTTAGTGAGCATTTTCTTGTCATTTTTATGGTAAAATTTTGTATTAGACATGAGATATAGTTGGAGAACATGTTTTAAGAGTATAAAAATGCTAGGAAGCTTGCGCCATAGAGTCACTAAGAAATCACAGTTCATAGCTGATTCTACTCCGTGAGCCAGGTCAAAAACTCCTTCAAGTGAGAATTTTCTTGCCATTTTTATGGTCAAATTAGTTATTAGGCTTGAGAATATAGTTGGAGAATATATTTTCAGAGTTTAAAAATGCTAGGAATCTTGCATCATAGAGTCACTAAAAAGTCAAAGTGCAGAGCTGATTATACTCCTTGAGCCAGGACAAGAACTCCTTGAAGTGAGCATTTTCTTGTCATTTTTATTGTAAATTAGTTATTAGACATGAGAATATAGTTGGAGAACATGTTTTCAGAGTATAAAAATGCTAGGAAGCTTGCGCCATAGAGTCACTAAGAAATCACAGTACAGCGCTGATTCTACTCCGTGAGCCAGGTCAAGAATTCCATGAAGTGATCATTTTCTTTCCATTTTTATGGTCAAATTAGTTATTAGACATGAAAATATAGTTAGAGAATATGCTTTAAGAGTAAAAAAATGCTCGGAAGCTTCCACCACAGAGTCACTAAAAAGTTACAGCCATGAGTTAAGTTAAGAACTCTTTGAAGTGAGCATTTTATTGCCATTTTATGGTCAAATTAGTTATTAGACATGAGAATATAGTTGGAGAACAGGTTTTCAGAGTATAAAAGTGCTAGGAAGTTTGCATCATAGAGTCACTAAAAAGTCAAAGTGCAGAGATGATTCTACTCCGTGAGCCAGTTCAAGAACTCCTTGAAGTGAGAATTTTCTTGCCATTTTTATGGTCAAATTAGTTATTAGGCATGAGAATATAGTTGGAGAATATATTTTCAGATTTTAAAAATGCTAGGAATCTTGCATCATAGAGTCACTAAAAAGTCAAAGTGCAGAGCTGATTCTACTCCTTGAGCCAGGTCAAGAACTCCTTGAAGTGAGCATTTTCTTGCTACTTTTATGGTCAAATTAGTCATTACACATGAGAATATAGTTGGAGAATTTTTTTTAGAGTATAAAAATGCTAGGAAGCTTACGCCATAGAGTCACTAAAAAGTCAAAGTGTAGAGCTGATTCTACTCCGTGAGCCAGGTCAAGAATTCCATGATGTGATCATTTTCTTTCCATTTTTATGGTCAAATTAGTTATTAGACATGAAAATATAGTTAGAGAATATGCTTTAAGATTAAAAAAATGCTCGGAAGCTTCCACCACATAGTCACTAAAAACTTACAGCTATGAGCTAATTCATGAACTCTTTGAAGTGAGCATTTTATTCCCATTTTAGGGTCAAATTAGTTATTAGACATGAGAATATATTTGGAGAACATATTTTCAGAGTATAAAAATGCTAGGAAGCGTGCATCATAAAGTCACTGAAAAGTCAAAGTGCAGAGATGATTCTACTCTATGAGCCAGTTCAAGAACACCTTGGAGTGAGCATTTTCTTTTAGTTTTTTTGGTCAAATTAGTTATTATACATTAGTATATAGTTGGAGAACATGTTTCCAGAGCATATAACTACTATGAAACATGCGCCACAGAGTCACTAAAAACACACCACGCATAGCTGATTCTACTTCGTGAGCCAGGTCAAGAACTCCTTGAAGTGAGCATTTTCTTGTCATTTTTATGGTAAAATTAGGTATTAGACATGAGATATAGTTGGAGAACATGTTTTAAGAGTATAAAAATGCTAGGAAGCTTGCGCCATAGAGTCACTAAGAATCATAGTTCATAGCTGATTCTACTCCGTGAGCTAGGTCAAGAACTCCTTCAAGTGAGAATTTTCTTGCCATTTTTATGGTCAAATTAGTTATTAGGCATGAGAATATAGTTGAAGAATATATTTTCAGAGTTTAAAAATGCTAGGAATCTTGCATCATAGAGTCACTAAAAAGTCAAAGTGCAGAGCTGATTCTACTCCTTGAGCCAGGTCAAGAACTCCTTGAAGTGAGCATTTTCTTGCTACTTTTATGGTCAAATTAGTCATTACACATGAGAATATAGTTGGAGAATTTGTTTTAGAGTATAAAAATGCTAGGAAGCTTACGCCATAGAGTCACTAAAAAGTCAAAGTGTAGAGCTGATTCTACTCCGTGAGCCAGGTCAAGAATTCCATGAAGTGATCATTTTCTTTCCATTTTTATGGTCAAATTAGTTATTAGACATGAAAATATAGTTAGAGAATATGCTTTAAGAGTAAAAAAATGCTTGGAAGCTTCCACCACAGAGTCATTAAAAACTTACAGCCATGAGCTAATTCATAAACTCTTTGAAGTGAGCATTTTATTCCCAATTTATGGTCAAATTAGTTATTAGACATGAGAATATATTTGGAGAACATATTTTCAGAGTATAAAAATGCTAGGAAGCATGCATCATAAAGTCACTGAAAAGTCAAAGTGCAGAGATGATTCTACTCCGTGAGCCAGTTCAAGAACACCTTGGAGTGAGCATTTTCTTTCAGTTTTTTTGGTCAAATTAGTTATTATACATGAGTATATAGTTGGAGAACATATTTCCAGAGCATATAACTACTATGAAACTTGCGCCACAGAGTCGCTAAAAACACACCGTGCAGAGCTGATTCTACTTCGTGAGCCAGGTCAAGAACTCCTTGAAGTGAGCATTTTCTTATCATTTTTAAGGTAAAATTAGGTATTAGACATGAGATATAGTTGGAGAACATGTTTTTAGAGTATAAAAATGCTAGGAAGCTTGCACCATAGAGTCACTAAGAAATCACAGTACAACGCTGATTCTACTCCGTGAGCCAGGTCAAGAATTCCATGAAGTGATCATTTTCTTTCCATTTTTATGGTAAAATTAGTTATTAGACATGAAAATATAGTTAGAGAATATGCTTTAAGAGTAAAAAAAATGCTCGGATGCTTCTACCACAGAGTCACTAAAAACTTACAGCCATGAGTTAAGTTAAGAACTCTTTGAAGTGAGCATTTTATTGCCATTTTATGGTCAAATTAGTTATTAGACATGAGAATATATTTGGAGAACAGGTTTTTAGAGTATAAAAATGCTAGGAAGTTTGCATCATAGAGTCACTAAAAAGTCAAAGTGCAGAGATGATTCTACTCCGTGAGCCAGTTCAAGAACTCCTTGAAGTGAGAATTTTCTTGCCATTTTTATGGTCAAATTAGTTATTAGGCATGAGAATATAGTTGGAGAATATATTTTCAGAATTTAAAAATTCTAGGAATCTTGCATCATAGAGTCACTAAAAAGTCAAAGTGCAGTGCTGATTCTACTCCTTGAGCCAGGTCAAGAACTCCTTGAAGTGAGCATTTTCTTGCCACTTTTATGGTCAAATTAGTTATTACACATGAGAATATAGTTGGGGAACTTGTTTTAGAGTATAAAAATGCTAGGAAGCTTACGCCATAGAGTCACTAAAAAGTCAAAGTGTAGAGCTTATTCTACTCCGTGAGCCAGGTCATGAATTCCATGAAGTAATCATTTTCTTTCCATTTTTATGGTCAAATTAGTTATTAGACATGAAAATATAGTTAGAGAATATGCTTTAAGAGTTAAAAAATGCTCGGAAGCTTCCACCACAGAGTCACTAAAAACTTACAGCCATGAGCTAAGTCATGAACTCTTTGAAGTGAGCATTTTATTGCCATTTTATGGTCAAATTAGTCATTAGACTTGAGAATATAGTTGGAGAACTTGTTTTCAGAGTATAAAAATGCTAGGAAGCGTGCATCATAGAGTCACTAAAAAGTCAAAGTGCAGAGATGATTCTACTTCGTGAGCCAGTTCAAGAACACCTTGAAGTGAGAATTTTCTTTCAATATTTTTTGTTAAATTAGTTATTATACATGAGTATATAGTTAAAGAACATGTTTCCAGAGCATATAACTACTATGAAACTTGAGCCACAGAGTCACTAAAAACACACCGTGCAGAGCTGATTCTACTTCATGAGCCAGGTCAAGAACTCCTTGAAGTGAGAATTTTCTTGTCATTTTGATGGTAAAATTAGTTATTAGACATGAGATATAGTTAGAGAACATATTTTAAGAGTATAAAAATGCTAGGAAGCTTGCGCCATAGAATCACTAAGAAATCACAGTTCAGAGCTGATTCTACTCCGTGAGCCAGGTCAAGAACTCCTTCAAGTGAGAATTTTCTTGCCATTTTTATGGTCAAATTAGTTATTTGGCTTGAGAATATAGTTGGAGAATATATTTTCAGAGTTTAAAAATTCTAGGAATCTTGCATCATAGAGTCACTAAAAAGTCAAAGTGCAGAGCTGATTCTACTCCTTGAGCCAGGTCAATGACTCTTTGAAGTGAGCATTTTCTTGTCATTTTTATCGTAAAATTAGTTATTAGACATGAGAATATAGTTGGACAACATGTTTTCAGAGTATAAAAATGCTAAGAAGCTTGCGCCATAGAGTCACTAAGAAATCACAGTTCAGAGCTGATTCTACTCCGTGAGCCAGGTCAAGAATTCCATGAAGTGATCATTTTCTTTCCATTTTTATGGTCAAATTAGTTATTAGACATGAAAATATAGTTAGTGAATATGCATTAAGAGTAAAAAAATGCTCGGAAGCTTCCATCACAGAGTCACTAAAAACTTACAGCCATGAGTTAAGTTAAGAACTCTTTGAAGTGAGCATTTTATTGCCATTTTATGGTCAAATTAGTTATTAGACATGAGAATATAGTTGGAGAACAGGTTTTCAGAGTATAAAAATGCTAGGAAGTTTGCATCATAGAGTCACTAAAAAGTCAAAGTGCAGAGATGATTCTACTCCGTGAGCCAGTTCAAGAACTCCTTGAAGTGAGAATTTTCTTGCCATTTTTATGGTCAAATTAGTTATTAGGCATGAGAATATAGTTGGAGAATATATTTTCAGAGTTTAAAAATCCTAGGAATCTTGCATCATAGAATCACTAAAAAGTCAAAGTGCTGAGCTGTTCTACTCCTTGAGCCAGGTCAAGAACTCCTTGAAGTGAGCATTTTCTTGCCACTTTTATGGTCAAATTAGTTATTACACATGAGAATATAGTTGGGGAACTTGTTTTAGAGTATAAAAATGCTAGGAAGCTTACGCCATAGAGTCACTAAAAAGTCAAAGTGTAGAGCTGATTCTACTCCATGAGCCAGGTCAAGAATTCCATGAAGTAATCATTTTCTTTCCATTTTTATGGTCAAATTAGTTATTAGACATGAAAATATAGTTAGAGAATATGCTTTAAGAGTAAAAAAATGCTCGGAAGCTTCCACCACAGAGTCACTAAAAACTTACAGCCATGAGCTAAGTCATGAACTCTTTGAAGTGAGCATTTTATTGCCATTTTATGGTCAAATTAGTTATTAGACTTGAGAATATAGTTGGAGAACATGTTTTCAGAGTATAAAAATGCTAGGAAGCGTGCATCATAGAGTCACTAAAAAGTCAAAGTGCAGAGATGATTCTACTCCGTGAGCCAGTTCAAGAACACCTTGAAGTGAGAATTTTCTTTCAATATTTTTCGTTAAATTAGTTATTATACATGAGTATATAGTTAAAGAACATGTTTCCAGAGCATATAACTACTATGAAACTTGAGCCACGGAGTCACTAAAAACACACCGTGCAGAGCTGATTCTACTTCGTGAGCCAGGTCAAGAACTCCTTGAAGTGAGCATTTTCTTGTCATTTTGATGGTAAAATTAGTTATTAGACATAAGATATAGTTAGAGAACATGTTTTAAGAGTATAAAAATGCTAGGAAGCTTGCGCCATAGAGTCACTAAGAAATCACAGTTCAGAGCTGATTCTACTCCGTGAGCCAGGTCAAGAACTCCTTCAAGTGAGAATTTTCTTGCCATTTTTATGGTCAAATTAGTTATTAGGCTTGAGAATATAGTTGGAGAATATATTTTCAGAGTTTAAAAATTCTAGGAATCTTGCATCATAGAGTCACTAAAAAGTCAAAGTGCAGAGCTGATTCTACTCCTTGAGCCAGGTCAATGACTCTTTGAAGTGAGCATTTTCTTGTCATTTTTATGGTAAAATTAGTTATTAGACATGAGAATATAGTTGGAGAACATGTTTTCAGAGTATAAAAATGCTAAGAAGCTTGCACCATAGAGTCACTAAGAAATCACAGTTCAGAGCTGATTCTACTCCGTGAGCCAGGTCAAGAATTCCATGAAGTGATCATTTTCTTTCCATTTTGATGGTCAAATTAGTTATTAGACATGAAAATATAGTTAGAGAATATGCATTAAGAGTAAAAAAATGCTCGGAAGCTTCCACCATAGAGTCACTAAAAACTTACAGCCGTGAGTTAAGTCAAGAACTCTTTGAAGTGAGCATTTTATTGCCATTTTATGGTCAAATTAGTTATTAGACATGAGAATATAGTTGGAGAAAAGGTTTTCAGAGTATAAAAATGCTAGGAAGCTTGCATCATAGAGTCACTAAAATGTCAAAGTGCAGAGATGATTCTACTCCGTGAGCTAGTTCAAGAACTCCTTGAAGTGAGAATTTTCTTGCCATTTTTATGGTCAAATTAGTTATTAGGCATGAGAATATAGTTGGAGAATATATTTTCAGAGTTTAAAAATCCTAGGAATCTTGCATCATAGAGTCACTAAAAAGTCAAAGTGCTGAGCTGTTCTACTCCTTGAGCCAGGTCAAGAACTCATTGAAGTGAGCATTTTCTTGCCACTTTTATGGTCAAATTAGTTATTACACATGAGAATATAGTTAGAGAATATCCTTTAAGAGTAAAAAAATACTCGGAAGCTTCCACTACAGAGTCAATAAAAACTTACAGCCACGAGCTAAGTCATGAACTCTTTGAAGTGAGCATTTTATTGCCATCTTATGGTAAAATTAGTTATTAGACATGAGAATATAGTTGGAGAACATGTTTTCAGAGTATAAAAATGCTAGGAAGCTTGCATCATAGAGTCACTAAAAAGTCAAAGTGCAGAGATGATTCTACTCCGTGAGCCAGTTCAAGAACTCCTTGAAGTGAGCATTTTCTTTCAATTTTTTTGGTCAAATTAGTTATTATACATGAGAATATAGTTGGAGAACATGTTTCCAGAGCATATAACTACTATAAAACTTGCGCCACAGAGTCACTAAAAACACACCGTGCAGAGCTGATTCTACCTCGTGAGCCAGGTCAAGAACTCCTTGAAGTGAGCATTTTCTTGTCATTTTTATGGTAAAATTAGTTATTTGACATGAGATATAGTTGGAGAACATGTTTTAAGAGTATAAAAATGCAAGGAAGCTTGTGCCATAGAGTCACTAAGAAATCACAATTCATAGCTGATTCTACTCCGTGAGCCAGGTCAAGAACTCCTTCAAGTGAGAATTTTCTTGCCATTTTTTGGTCAAATTAGTTATTAGGCTTGAGAATATAGTTGGAGAATATATTTTTAGAGTTTAAAAATGCTAGGAATCTTGCATCATAGAGTCACTAAAAAGTCAAAGTGCAGAGCTAATTCTACTCCTTGAGCCAGGTCAAGAACTCCTTGAAGTGAGCATTTTCTTGCCACTTTTATGGTCAAATTAGTTATTACACATGACAATATAGTTGCAGAACTTATTTTAGAGTATAAAAATGCTAGGAAGCTTACGCCATAGAGACACTAAAAAGTCAAAGTGTGGAGCTGATTCTACTCCGTGAGCCAGGTCAAGAATTCCATGAAGTGATCATTTTCTTTCATTTTTATGGTCGAATTAGTTATTAGACATGAAAATATAGTTAGAGAATATGCTTTAAGAGTAAAAAAATGCTCGGAAGCTTCCACCACAGAGTCACAAAAAACTTACAGCCATGAGCTAAGTCATGAACTCTTTGAAGTGAGCATTTTATTGCCATTTTATGGTCAAATTAGTTATTAGACATGAGAATATAGTTGGAGAACATGTTTTTAGAGTATAAAAATGCTTAGAAGCGTGCATCATAGAGTCACTAAAAAGTCAAAGTGCAGAGATGATTCTACTCCATGAGCTAGTTCAAGAACACCTTGAAGTGAGCATTTTCTTTCAATTTTTTTGGTCAAATTAGCTATTATACATGAGTATATAGTTGGAGAACATGTTTCTGGTGCATATAACTACTATGAAACTTGTGCCACAGAGTCACTAAAAACACACCGTGCAGAGCTGATTCTACTTCGTGAGCCAGGTCAAGAACTCCTTGAAGTGAGCATTTTCTTGTCATTTTTATGGTAAAATTAGTTATTAGACATGAGATATAGTTGGAGAACATGTTTTAAGAGTATAAAAAGGCTAGAAGCTTGCGCCATAGAGTCACTAAGAAATCACAGTTCATAGCTGATTCTACTCTGTGAGCCAGGTCAAGAACTCCTTCAAGTGGGAATTTTCTTGCCATTTTTTTGGTCAAATTAGTTATTAGGCTTGAGAATATAGATGGAGAATATATTTTCAGAGTTTAAAAATGCTAGGAATCTTGCATGATAGAGTCACCAAAAAGTCAAAGTGCAGAGCTGATTCTACTCCTTGAACCGGTCAAGAACTCCTTGAAGTGATCATTTTCTTGTCATTTTTATCGTAAAATTAGTGAATAGATGTGAGAATATAGTTGGAGAACATGTTTTTAGAGTATAAAAATGCTAGGAAGCTTGCGCCATAGTGTCACTAAGAAATCACAGTTCAGAGCTGATTCTACTCCGTTAGCCTGGTCAAGAATTCGATGAAGTGATCATTTTCTTTCCATTTTTATGGTCAAATTAGTTATTAGACATGAAAATATTGTTAGAGAATATGCTTTAAGAGTAAATAAATGCTCAGAAGCTTCCACCACAGAGTCACTAAAAATTACAGCCGTTAGTTAAGTCAAGAACTCTTTGAAGTGAGCATTTTATTGCCATTTTATGGTCAAATTAGTTATTAGACATGAGAATATAATTGGAGAAAAGGTTTTCAGAGTATAAAAATGCTAGGAAGCGTGCATCATAGAGTCACTAAAAAGTCAAAGTGCAGAGATCATTCTACTCCGTGAGCTAGTTCAAGAACTCCTTGAAGTGAGAATTTTCTTGGCATTTTTATGGTCAAATTAGTTATTAGGCATGAGAATATAGTTGGAGAATATATTTTCAGAGTTTAAAAATGCTAGGAATCTTGCATCATAAAGTCACTAAAAAGTCAAAGTGCAGAACTAATTCTACTCCTTGACCCAGGTCAAGAACTCCTTGAAGTGAGCATTTTCTTGCCACTTTTATGGTCAAATTAGTTATTACACATGAGAATATAGTTGGAGAACTTATTTTAGAGTATAAAAATGCTAGGAAGCTTACGCCATAGAGTCACTAAAAAGTCAAAGTGTAGAGTTTATTCTACTCCGTGAGCAAGGTCAAGAATTCCATGAAGTGATCATTTTCTTTCCATTTTTATGGTCAAATTAGTTATTAGACATGAAAATATAGTTAGAGAATATGATTTAAGAGTAAAAAAATGCTCGGAAGCTTCCACCATAGAGTCACTAAAAACTTACAGCCATGAGCTAAGTCATGAACTCTTTGATGTTAGCATTTTATTGCCATTTTATGGTCAAATTAGTTATTAGACATGAGAATATAGTTGGAGAACATGTTTTCAGAGTATTAAAATGATAAGAAGCGTGCATCATAGAGTCACTAAAAAGTTAAAGTGCAGAGATGATTATACTCCGTGAGCCAGTTCAAGAACACCTTGAAGTGAGCATTTTCTTTTAATTTTTTTGGTCAAATTAGTTATTATACATGAGTATATAGTTGGAGAACATGTTTCCGGTGCATATAACTAGTGTGAAACTTGCGCCACAGAGTCACTAAAAACACACCGTGCAGAGCTGATTCTACTTCGTAAGCCAGGTCAAGAACTCCTTGAAGTGAGCATTTTCTTGTCATTTTTATTGTAAAATTAGTTATTAGACATGAGATATAGTTGGAGAACATGTTTTAAGAGTATAAAAATGCTAGGAAGCTTGCGCCACAGAGTCACTAAGAAATCACAGTTCATAGTTGATTCTACTCCGTGAGCCAGGTCAAGAACTCCTTCAAGTGAGAATTTTCTTGCCATTTTTTTGGTCAAATTAGTTATTAGGCTTGAGAATATAGTTGGAGAATATATTTTCAGAGTTTAAAAATGCTAGCAATCTTGCATCATAGAGTCACTAAAAAGTCAAAGTGCAAAGCTGATTCTACTCCTTGAGCCAGGTCAAGAACTCCTTGAAGTGAGCATTTTCTTGTCATTTTTATCGTAAAATTAGTTATTACACATGAGAATATAGTTGGAGAACATGTTTTCAGAGTATAACAATGCTAGGAAGCTTGCGCCATAGAGTCACTAAGAAATCACAGTTCAGAGCTGATTCTACTCCGTGAGCCAGGTCAAGAATTCCATGAAGTGATCATTTTCTTTCCATTTTTATGGTCAAATTAGTTATTAGACATGAAAATATAGTTAGAGAATATGCTTTAAGAGTAAAAAAATGCTCGGAAGCTTCCACCACAGAGTCACTAAAAACTTACAGCCATGAGCTAAGTCATGAACTCTTTGAAGTGAGCATTTTATTGCCATTTTATGGTCAAATTAGTTATTAGACTTGAGAATTTAGTTGGAGAACATGTTTTCAGAGTATAAAAATGCTAGGAAGCGTGCATCAAAGAGTCACTAAAAAGTCAAAGTGCAGAGATGATTTTACTCCGTGAGCCAGTTCAAGAACACCTTGAAGTGAGAATTTTCTTTCAATATTTTTTGTTAAATTAGTTATTATACATGAGTATATAGTTAAAGAACATGTTTCCAGAGCATATAACTACTATGAAACTTGAGCCACGGAGTCACTAAAAACACACCGTGCAGAGCTGATTCTACTTCGTGAGCCAGGTCAAGAACTCCTTGAAGTGAGCATTTTCTTGTCATTTTGATGGTAAAATTAGTTATTAGACATAAGATATAGTTAGAGAACATGTTTTAAGAGTATAAAAATGCTAGGAAGCTTGCGCCATAGAGTCACTAAGAAATCACAGTTCAGAGCTGATTCTACTCCGTGAGTCAGGTCAAGAACTCCTTCAAGTGAGAATTTTCTTGCCATTTTTATGGTCAAATTAGTTATTAGGCTTGAGAATATAGTTGGAGAATATATTTTCAGAGTTTAAAAATTCTAGGAATCTTGCATCATAGAGTCACTAAAAAGTCAAAGTGCAGAGCTGATTCTACTCCTTGAGCCAGGTCAATGACTCTTTGAAGTGAGCATTTTCTTGTCATTTTTATGGTAAAATTAGTTATTAGACATGAGAATATAGTTGGAGAACATGTTTTCAGAGTATAAAAATGCTAAGAAGCTTGCGCCATAGAGTCACTAAGAAATCACAGTTCAGAGATGATTCTACTCCGTGAGCCAGGTCAAGAATTCCATGAAGTGATCATTTTCTTTCCATTTTGATGGTCAAATTAGTTATTAGACATGAAAATATAGTTAGAGAATATGCATTAAGAGTAAAAAAATGCTCGGAAGCTTCCACCATAGAGTCACTAAAAACTTACAGCCGTGAGTTAAGTCAAGAACTCTTTGAAGTGAGCATTTTATTGCCATTTTATGGTCAAATTAGTTATTAGACATGAGAATATAGTTGAAGAAAAGGTTTTCAGAGTATAAAAATGCTAGGAAGCTTGCATCATAGAGTCACTAAAATGTCAAAGTGCAGAGATGATTCTACTCCTTGAGCTAGTTCAAGAACTCCTTGAAGTGAGAATTTTCTTGCCATTTTTATGGTCAAATTAGTTATTAGGCATGAGAATATAGTTGGAGAATATATTTTCAGAGTTTAAAAATCCTAGGAATCTTGCATCATAGAGTCATTAAAAAGTCAAAGTGCTGAGCTGTTCTACTCCTTGAGCCAGGTCAAGAACTCATTGAAGTGAGCATTTTCTTGCCACTTTTATGGTCAAATTAGTTATTACACATGAGAATATAGTTAGAGAATATCCTTTAAGAGTAAAAAAATACTCGGAAGCTTCCACTACAGAGTCAATAAAAACTTACAGCCACGAGCTAAGTCATGAACTCTTTGAAGTGAGCATTTTATTGCCATCTTATGGTCAAATTAGTTATTAGACATGAGAATATAGTCGGAGAACATGTTTTCAGAGTATAAAAATGCTAGGAAGCATGCATCATAGAGTCACTAAAAAGTCAAAGTGCAGAGATGATTCTACTCCGTGAGCCAGTTCAAGAACACCTTGAAGTGAGCATTTTCTTTCAATTTTTTTGGTCAAATTAGTTATTATACATGAGAATATAGTTGGAGAACATGTTTCCAGAGCATATAACTACTATAAAACTTGCGCCACAGAGTCACTAAAAACACACCGTGCAGAGCTGATTCTACCTCGTGAGCCAGGTCAAGAACTCCTTGAAGTGAGCATTTTCTTGTCATTTTTATGGTAAAATTAGTTATTTGACATGAGATATAGTTGGAGAACATGTTTTAAGAGTATAAAAATGCTAGGAAGCTTGTGCCATAGAGTCACTAAGAAATCACAATTCATAGCTGATTCTACTCCGTGAGCCAGGTCAAGAACTCCTTCAAGTGAGAATTTTCTTGCCATTTTTTGGTCAAATTAGTTATTAGGCTTGAGAATATAGTTGGAGAATATATTTTTAGAGTTTAAAAATGCTAGGAATCTTGCATCATAGAGTCACTAAAAAGTCAAAGTGCAGAGCTAATTCTACTCCTTGAGCCAGGTCAAGAACTCCTTGAAGTGAGCATTTTCTTGCCACTTTTATGGTCAAATTAGTTATTACACATGACAATATAGTTGCAGAACTTATTTTAGAGTATAAAAATGCTAGGAAGCTTACGCCATAGAGACACTAAAAAGTCAAAGTGTGGAGCTGATTCTACTCCGTGAGCCAGGTCAAGAATTCCATGAAGTGATCATTTTCTTTCAATTTTTATGGTCGAATTAGTTATTAGACATGAAAATATAGTTAGAGAATATGCTTTAAGAGTAAAAAAATGCTCGGAAGCTTCCACCACAGAGTCACAAAAAACTTACAGCCATGAGCTAAGTCATGAACTCTTTGAAGTGAGCATTTTATTGCCATTTTATGGTCAAATTAGTTATTAGACATGAGAATATAGTTGGAGAACATGTTTTTAGAGTATAAAAATGCTTAGAAGCGTGCATCATAGAGTCACTAAAAAGTCAAAGTGCAGAGATGATTCTACTCCATGAGCTAGTTCAAGAACACCTTGAAGTGAGCATTTTCTTTCAATTTTTTTGGTCAAATTAGCTATTATACATGAGTATATAGTTGGAGAACATGTTTCTGGTGCATATAACTACTATGAAACTTGTGCCACAGAGTCACTAAAAACACACCGTGCAGAGCTGATTCTACTTCGTGAGCCAGGTCAAGAACTCCTTGAAGTGAGCATTTTCTTGTCATTTTTATGGTAAAATTAGTTATTAGACATGAGATATAGTTGGAGAACATGTTTTAAGAGTATAAAAAGGCTAGGAAGCTTACGCCATAGAGTCACTAAGAAATCACAGTTCATAGCTGATTCTACTCCGTGAGCCAGGTCAAGAACTCCTTCAAGTGAGAATTTTCTTGCCATTTTTTTGGTCAAATTAGTTATTAGGCTTGAGAATATAGATGGAGAATATATTTTCAGAGTTTAAAAATGCTAGGAATCTTGCATAATAGAGTCACCAAAAAGTCAAAGTGCAGAGCTGATTCTACTCCTTGAACCGGTCAAGAACTCCTTGAAGTGATCATTTTCTTGTCATTTTTATCATAAAATTAGTGAATAGATGTGAGAATATAGTTGGAGAACATGTTTTTAGAGTATAAAAATGCTAGGAAGCTTGCGCCATAGAGTCACTAAGAAATCACAGTTCAGAGCTGATTCTACTCCGTTAGCCTGGTCAAGAATTCGATGAAGTGATCATTTTCTTTCCATTTTTATGGTCAAATTAGTTATTAGACATGAAAATATTGTTAGAGAATATACTTTAAGAGTAAATAAATGCTCAGAAGCTTCCACCACAGAGTCACTAAAAATTACAGCCGTTAGTTAAGTCAAGAACTCTTTGAAGTGAGCATTTTATTGCCATTTTATGGTCAAATTAGTTATTAGACATGAGAATATAATTGGAGAAAAGGTTTTCAGAGTATAAAAATGCTAGGAAGCGTGCATCATAGAGTCACTAAAAAGTCAAAGTGCAGAGATGATTCTACTCCGTGAGCTAGTTCAAGAACTCCTTGAAGTGAGAATTTTCTTGGCATTTTTATGGTCAAATTAGTTATTAGGCATGAGAATATAGTTGGAGAATATATTTTCAGAGTTTAAAAATGCTAGGAATCTTGCATCATAGAGTCACTAAAAAGTCAAAGTGCAGAACTGATTCTACTCCTTGACCCAGGTCAAGAACTCCTTGAAGTGAGCATTTTCTTGCCACTTTTATGGTCAAATTAGTTATTACACATGAGAATATAGTTGGAGAACTTATTTTAGAGTATAAAAATGCTAGGAAGCTTACGCCATAGAGTCACTAAAAAGTCAAAGTGTAGAGTTTATTCTACTCCGTGAGCCAGGTCAAGAATTCCATGAAGTGATCATTTTCTTTCCATTTTTATGGTCAAATTAGTTATTAGACATGAAAATATAGTTAGAGAATATGATTTAAGAGTAAAAAAATGCTCGGAAGCTTCCACCATAGAGTCACTAAAAACTTACAGCCATGAGCTAAGTCATGAACTCTTTGATGTGAGCATTTTATTGCCATTTTATGGTCAAATTAGTTATTAGACATGAGAATATAGTTGGAGAACATGTTTTCAGAGTATTAAAATGATAAGAAGCGTGCATCATAGAGTCACTAAAAAGTTAAAGTGCAGAGATGATTCTACTCCGTGAGCCAGTTCAAGAACACCTTGAAGTGAGCATTTTCTTTCAATTTTTTGGTCAAATTAGTTATTATACATGAGTATATAGTTGGAGAACATGTTTCCGGTGCATATAACTAGTGTGAAACTTGCGCCACAGAGTCACTAAAAACACACCGTGCAGAGCTGATTCTACTTCGTAAGCCAGGTCAAGAACTAGTTGAAGTGAGCATTTTCTTGTCATTTTTATTGTAAAATTAGTTATTAGACATGAGATATAGTTGGAGAACATGTTTTAAGAGTATAAAAATGCTAGGAAGCTTGCGCCATAGAGTCACTAAGAAATCACAGTTCATAGCTGATTCTACTCCGTGAGCCAGGTCAAGAACTCCTTCAAGTGAGAATTTTCTTGCCATTTTTTTGGTCAAATTAGTTATTAGGCTTGAGAATATAGTTGGAGAATATATTTTCAGAGTTTAAAAATGCTAGCAATCTTGCATCATAGAGTCACTAAAAAGTCAAAGTGCAAAGCTGATTCTACTCCTTGAGCCAGGTCAAGAACTCCTTGAAGTGAGCATTTTCTTGTCATTTTTATCGTAAAATTAGTTATTACACATGAGAATATAGTTGGAGAACATGTTTTCAGAGTATAAAAATGCTAGGAAGCTTGCGCCATAGAGTCACTAAGAAATCACAGTTCAGAGCTGATTCTACTCCGTGAGCCAGGTCAAGAATTCCATGAAGTGATCATTTTCTTTCCATTTTTATGGTCAAATTAGTTATTAGACATGAAAATATAGTTAGAGAATATGCTTTAAGAGTAAAAAAATGCTCGGAAGCTTCCACCACAGAGTCACTAAAAACTTACAGCCATGAGCTAAGTCATGAACTCTTTGAAGTGAGCATTTTATTGCCATTTTATGGTCAAATTAGTTATTAGACATGAGAATATAGTTGGAGAACATGTTTTCAGAGTATAAAAATGCTAAGAAGCGTGCATCATAGAGTCACTAAAAAGTCAAAGTGCAGAGATGATTCTACTCCGTGAGCCAATTCAAGAACACCTTGAAGTGAGCATTTTCTTTCAATTTTTTGGTCAAATTAGTTATTATACATGAGTATATAGTTGGAGAACATGTTTCCGGTGCATATAACTACTATGAAACTTGCGCCACAGAGTCACTAAAAACACATCGTGCAGAGCTGATTCTACTTCGTGAGCCAGGTCAAGAACTCCTTGAAGTGAGCATTTTCTTGTCATTTTTTTGGTAAAATTAGTTATTAGACATGAGATATAGTTGGAGAACATGTTTTAAGAGTATAAAAATGCTAGGAAGCTTGCGCCATAGAGTCACTAAGAAATCACAGTTCATAGCTGATTCTACTCTGTGAGCCAGGTCAAGAACTCCTTTAAGTGAGAATTTTCTTGCCATTTTTTTGGTCAAATTAGTTATTAGGCTTGAGAATATAGTTGGAGAATATATTTTCAGAGTTTAAAAATGCTAGGAATCTTGCATCATAGAGTCACTAAAAAGTCAAAGTGCAGAGCTGATGCTACTCCTTGAGCCAGGTCAGAACTCCTTGAAGTGAGCATTTTCTTGTCATTTTTATCGTAAAATTAGTTATTAGACATGAGAATATAGTTGGAGAACATGTTTTCAGAGTATAAAAATACTAGGAAGCTTGCGCATTAGAGTCACTAAGAAATCACAGTTCAGAGCTGATTCTACTCCGTGAGCCAGGTCAAGAATTCCATGAAGTGATCATTTTCTTTCAATTTTTATGGTCAAATTAGTTATTAGACATGAAAATATAGTTAGAGAATATGCTTTAAGAATAAAAAATTGCTCGGAAGCTTCCACGACAGAGTCACTAAAAACTTACAGCCGTTAGTTAAGTCAAAAACTCTTTGAAGTGAGCATTTTACTGCAATTTTATGGTCAAATTAGTTATTAGGCATGAGAGTATAGTTGGAGAATATATTTTCAGAGTTTAAAAATGCTAGGAATCTTGCATCATAGAGTCACTAAAAAGTCAAAGTGCAAAGCTGATTCCACTCCTTGAGCTAGGTCAAGAACTCCTTGAAGTGAGCATTTTCTTGCCACTCTTATGGTCAAATTAGTTATTACACATGAGAATATAGTTGGAGAACTTATTTTAGAGTATAAAAATGTTAGGAAGCTTACGCCATAGAGTCACTAAAAAGTCAAAATGTAGAGCTGATTCTACTCCGTCAGCCAGGTCAAGAATTCCATGAAGTGATCATTTTCTTTCCATTTTTATGGTCAAATTAGTTATTAGACATGAAAATACAGTTAGAGAATATGATTTAAGAGTAAAAAAATGCTCGGAAGCTTCCACCACAGAGTCACTAAAAACTTACAACCATGAGCTAAGTCATGAACTCTTTGATGTGAGCATTTTATTGCCATTTTATGGTCAAATTAGTTATTAGACATGAGAATATAGTTGGGGAACATGTTTTCAGAGTATAAAAATGCTAAGAAGCATGCAACATAGAGTCACTAAAAAGTCAAAGTGCAGAGATGATTCTACTCAGTGAGCCAGTTCAAGAACACCTTGAAGTGAGCATATTCTTTCAATTTTTTTGGTCAAATTAGTTATTATACATGATTATATAGTTGGAGAACATGTTTCCGGTGCATATAACTACTATGAAACTTGCGCCACAGAGTCACTAAAAACACACCGTGCAGAGCTGATTCTACTTCGTGAGCCAGGTCAAGAACTCCTTGAAGTGAGCATTTTCTTATCATTTTTATGTTAAAATTAGTTATTAGACATGAGATATAGTTGGAGAACATGTTTTAAGAGTATAAAAATGCTAGGAAGCTTGCACCATAGAGTCACTAAGAAATCACAGCTCATAGGTGATTCTACTCCGTGAGACAGGTCAAGAACTCCTTCAAGTGAGAATTTTCTTGCCATTTTTTTGGTCAAATTAGTTATTAGGCTTGAGAATATAGTTGGAGAATATATTTTCAGAGTTTAAAAATGCTAGGAATCTTGCATCATTGAGTCACTAAAAAGTCAAAGTGCAGAGCTGATTCTACTCCTTGAGCCAGGTCAAGAACTCCTTGAAGTGAGCATTTTCTTGCCACTTTTATGGTCAAATTAGTTATTACACATGAGAATATAGTTGGAGAACTTATTTTGGAGTATAAAAATGCTAGGAAGCTTACGCCATAGAGTCACAAAAAAGTCAAAGTGTAGAGCTGATTCTACTCCGTGAGCCAGGTCAAGAATTCCATGAAGTGATCATTTTATTTCAGTTTTTATGGTCAAATTAGTTATTAGACATGAAAATATAGTTAGAGAATATGATTTAAGAGTAAAAAAATGCTCGGAAGCTTCCACCATAGAGTCACTAAAAACTTACAGCCATGAGCTAAGTCATGAACTCTTTGATGTGAGCATTTTATTGTCATTTTATGGTCAAATTAGTTATTAGACATGAGAATATAGTTGGAGAACATGTTTTCAGAGTATAAAAATGTTAAGAAGCGTGCATCATAGAGTCACTAAAAAGTCAAAGTGCAGAGATGATTCTACTCCATGAGCCAGTTCAAGAACACCTTGCAGTGAGCATTTTCTTTCAATTTTTTTGGTCAAATTAGTTATTATACATGAGTATATAGTTGGAGAACATGTTTCCGGTGCATATAACTACTATGAAACTTGCGCCACAGAGTCACTAAAAACACATCGTGCAGAGCTGATTCTACTCCTTGAGCCTGGTCAAGAACTCCTTGAAGTGAGCATTTTCTTGTCATTTTTATGGTAAAATTAGTCATTAGACATGAGATATAGTTGGAGAACATGTTTTAAGAGTATAAAAATGCTAGGAAGCTTGCGCCATAGAGTCACTAAGAAATCACAGTTCATAGCTGATTCTACTCCGTGAGCCAGGTCAAGAACTCCTTTAAGTGAGAATTTTCTTGCCATTTTTTTGGTCAAATTAGTTATTAGGCTTGAGAATATAGTTGGAGAATATATTTTCAGAGTTTAAAAAGGCTAGGAATCTTGCATCATAGAGTCACTAAAAAGTCAAAGTGCAGAGCTGATTCTACTCCTTGAGCCAGGTCAAGAACTCCTTGAAGTGAGCATTTTCTTGTCATTTTTATCATAAAATTAGTTATTAGACATGAAAATATAGTTGGAGAACATGTTTTTAGAGTATAAAAATGTTAGGAAGCTTGCGCCATAGAGTCACTAAGAAATCACAGTTCAGAGCTGATTCTACTCCGTGAGCCAGGTCAAGAATTCCAGGAAGATCATTTTCTTTCCATTTTTATGGTCAAATTAGTTATTAGACATGAAAATATAGTTAGAGAATATGCTTTAAGAATCAAAAAATGCTCGGAAGCTTCACCCACAGAGTCACTAAAAACTTACAACCATGAGCTAAGTCATGAACTCTTTGAAGTGAGGATTTTATTGCCATTTTATGGTCAAATTAGTTATTACACATGAGAATATAGTTGGAGAACATGTTTTCAGAGTATAGAAATGCTAGGAAACTTGCATCATAGTCACTAAAAAGTCAAAGTGCAGAGATGATTCTACTCCGTGAGCCAGTTCAAGAACACCTTGAAGTGAGCATTTTCTTTCAATTTTTTTTGTCAAATTAGTTATTATACATGAGTATATAGTTGGAGAACATCTTTTCAGAGCATATAACTACTATGAAACTTGCGCCACAGAGTCATTAAAAACGCAACGTGCAGAGCTGATTCTACTTCGTGTGCCAGGTCAAGAACTCCTTGAAGTGAGCATTTTCTTGTCATTTTTATGGTAAAATTAGTTATTAGATATGAGATTATAGTTGGAGAACATGTTTTCAGAGGATAAAAATGCTACGAAGCTTGTGCCATAGAGTCACTAAGAAATCACAGTTCAGAGCTGATTCTACTCCGTGAGCCAGGTCAAGAACTCCTTCAAGTGAGAATTTTCTTGCCATTTTTATGGTCAAATTAGTTATTAGGCATGAGAATATAGTTGGAGAATATATTTTCAGAGTTTAAAAATGCTAAGAATCTTGCATCATAGAGTCACTAAAAAGTCAAAGTGCAGAGCTGATTCTACTCCTTGAGCCAGGTCAAGAACTCCTTGAAGTGATCATTTTCTTTCCATTTTTATAGTCAAATTAGTTATTAGACATGAAAATATAGTTAGAGAATATGCTTTAAGAGTAAAAAATGCTCGGAAGCTTCCACCACAGAGTCTCTAAAAACATACAGCCGTGAGTTAAGTTAATAACTCTTTGAAGTGAGCATTTTATTGTCATTTTATGGTCAAATTAGTTATTAGACATGAGAATATAGTTGGAGAACATGTTTTCAGAGTATAAAAATGCTAGGAAGCTTGCATCATAGAGTCACTAAAAAGTCTAAGTGCAGAGATGATTCTACTCCGTGAGCCAGTTCAAGAACTCCTTGAAGTGAGCATTTTCTTTCAATTTTTTTGGTCAAATTAGTTATTATACATGAGTATATAGTTGGAGAAAATGTTTCCAGTGAATATAACTACTATGAAACTTGCACCACAGAGTCACTAAAAACACACCGAGTAGTTCTAGACCTGGATCACGGAGTAGAATCAGCTCTGTACTTTGACTTTTTAGTGACTCAATGGTGCAAGCTTCCTAGGATTTTTATACTCTGCAAACATGTTCTCCAACAAGATTCTCATGTCTAATAACTAATATGACCATAAAAATGGAAAGAAAATGCTCACTAAAAGGAGTTCTTGACCTGGCTCACGGAGTAGAATCAACTCTGCACTGTGTGTTTTTAGAGACTCTATGGCTCAAGCTTCGTAGCAGTTATATACTCTAAAAACATATTCTCCACCTATATACTCTTGTATAATGACTAATTTGACATAAAAATGGAAAGAAAAAATGCTCACTTCATTGACTTCCTGACCTGGCTCACAGAGTAGAATAAGCTCCGCACTTTGACTTTTTAGTGACACTATGGCGTAAGCTTCATAGCATTTTTATAATCTAAAAACATATTTTCCAACTATATTCTCATGTCTAATAACTAATTTGACCATAAAAATGGTAATAAAATACTCATTTCATGTAGTTCTAGACCTGGCTCACGGAGTAGAATCAGCTCTGCACTTTGACTTTATAGTGACTCTATGGTGCAACCTTCCTAGGATTTTTATACTCTGCAAACATGTTCTCCAACAAGATTCTCATGTCTAATAACTAATATGACCATAAAAATGGAAAGAAAATGCTCACTAAAAGGAGTTCTTGACCTGGCTCACAGAGTAGAATCAACTCTGCACTGAGTGTTTTTAGAGATTCTATGGCGCAAGCTTCGTCGCAGTTATATACTCTAAAAATATGTTCACCCCTATATACTCTTGTATAATAACTAATTTGACTATAAAAATGGAAAGGAAAAATGCTCACTTCAATGACTTTCTGACCTGGCTCACAGAGTAGAATAAGCTCCGCACTTTGACTTTTTAGTGACACTATGGCGTAAGCTTCCTAGCATTTTTATAATCTAAAAACATATTTTTCGACTATATTCTCATGTCCAATAACTAATTTGACCATAAAAATAGCAAGAAAATACTCATTTCAAGTAGTTCTAGACTTGAATCACGAAGTAGAATCAGCTCTACACTTTGACTTTTTAGTGACTCTATGGTGCAAGCTTCCTAGGATTTTTATACTCTGCAAACATGTTCTCAAACAAGATTCTCACGTCTAATAACTAATATGACCATAAAAATGGAAAGAAAATGCTCACTAAAAGGAGTTCTTAACCTGGCTCACGGAGTAAAATCAATTCTGCACTGTGTGTTTTTAGAGACTCTATGGCACAAGCTTCGTAGCATTTATATATGCTAAAAACATGTTCTCCAACTATATAATCTTGTATAATAACTAATTTGACAAAAAAATGGAAAGAAAAAATGCTCACTTCAATGACTTCCTGACCTGGCTCACAGAGTAGAATAAGCTCTGCACTTTGATTTTTTAGTGACACTAAGGCGTAAGCTTCCTAGCATTTTTATAATCTAAAAACATATTTTACAACTATATTCTCATGTCTAATAACTAATTTGACCATAAAAATGGCAAGAAAATACTCATTTCAAGTAGTTCTAGACCTGGCTCACGGAGTAGAATCAGCTCTGCACTTTGACTTTTTAGTGACTCTAAGGTGCAAGCTTCCTAGGATTTTTATACTCTACAAACATGTTCTCCAACAAGATTCTCATGTCTAATAACTAATATGACCATAAAAATGGAAAGAAAATGCTCACTACAACGAGTTCTTGACCTGGCTCACGGAGTAGAATCAACTCTGCACTGTGTTTTTAGTGACTCTATGGCGCAAGCTTCGTAGCAGTTATATAATTTGAAAACATGTTCTCCACCTATATACTCTTGTAAAATAACTAATTTGACTATAAAAATGGAAATAAAAAATGCTCACTTTAATGACTTCCTGACCTGGCTCACAGAGTAGAATAAGCTCCGCACTTTGACTTTTTAGTGACACTGTGGCGGAAGCTTCCTAGCGTTTTTATAATCTAAAAACATATTTTCCAACTATATTCTCATGTCTAATAACTAATTTGACCATAAAATGGCAAGAAAATACTCACTTAAAGTAGTTATAGACCTGGCTCAAGGAGTAGAATCAGCTTTGCACTTTGACTTTTTAGTGACTCTATGGTGCAACCTTCCTAGGATTTTTATACTCTGCAAACATGTTCTCCAACAAGATTCTTATGTCTAATAACTAATATGACCATAAAAATGGAAAGAAAATGCTCACTAAAAGGAGTTCTTGACCTGGCTCACAGAGTATAATCAACTCTGCACTGTGTGTTTTTAGAGACTCTATGGCGCAAGCTTCGTCGCAGTTATATACTCTAGCTTCGTCGCAGTTATATACTCTAAAAATATGTTCACCCCTATATACTCTTGTATAATAACTAATTTGACTATAAAAATGGAAAGAAAAAATGCTCACTTCAATGACTTTCTGACCTGGCTCACAGAGTAGAATAAGCTCCGCACTTTGACTTTTTAGTGACACTATGGCGTAAGCTTCCTAGCATTTTTATAATCTAAAAACATATTTTCCGACTATATTCTCATGTCTAATAACTAATTTGACCATAAAAATAGCAAGAAAATACTCATTTCAAGTAGTTCTAGACCTGAATCACGGAGTAGAATCAGCTCTACACTTTGACTTTTTAGTGACTCTATGTGAAAGCTTCCTAGGATTTTTATACTCTGCAAACATGTTCTCAAACAAGATTCTCACGTCTAATAACTAATATGACCATAAAAATGGAAAGAAAATGCTCACTAATAGGAGTTCTTAACCTGGCTCACGGAGTAGAATCAACTCTGCACTGTGTGTTTTTAGAGACTCTATGGCGCAAGCTTCATAGCAGTTATATATGCTAAAAACATGTTCTCCACCTATATAATCTTGTATAATAACTAATTTGACATAAAAATGGAAAGAAAAAATGCTCACTTCAATGACTTCCTGACCTGGCTCACAGAGTAGAATAAGCTCTGCACTTTGATTTTTTAGTGACACTATGGCGTAAGCTTCCTAGCATTTTTATAATCTAAAAACATATTTTCCAACTATATTCTCATGTCTAATAACTAATTTGACCATAAAAATGGCAAGAAAATACTCATTTCAAGTAGTTCTAGACCTGGCTCACGGAGTAGAATCAGCTCTGCACTTTGACTTTTTAGTGACTCTATGGTGCAAGCTTCCTAGGATTTTTATACTCTGCAAACATGTTCTCCAACAAGATTCTCATGTCTAATAACTAATATGACCATAAAAATGGAAAGAAAATGCTCACTACAAGGGGTTCTTGACCTGGCTCACGGGGTAGAATCAACTCTGCACTGAGTGTTTTTAGAGACTCTATGGCGCAAGCTTCGTCGCAGTTATATACTCTAAAAATATGTTCACCCCTATATACTCTTGTATAATAACTAATTTGACTATAAAAATGGAAAGGAAAAATGCTCACTTCAATGACTTTCTGACCTGGCTCATAGAGTAGAATAAGCTCCGCACTTTGACTTTTTAGTGACACTATGGCGTAAGCTTCCTAGCATTTTTATAATCTAAAAACATATTTTTCGACTATATTCTCATGTCCAATAACTAATTTGACCATAAAAATAGCAAGAAAATACTCATTTCAAGTAGTTCTAGACCTGAATCACGGAGTAGAATCAGCTCTACAGTTTGACTTTTTAGTGACTCTATGGTGCAAGCTTCCTAGGATTTTTATACTCTGCAAACATGTTCTCAAACAAGATTCTCATGTCTAATAACTAATATGACCATAAAAATGGAAAGAAAATGCTCACTAAAAGGAGTTCTTAACCTGGCTCACGGAGTAGAATCAACTCTGCACTGTGTGTTTTTAGAGACTCTATGGCACAAGCTTCGTAGCAGTTATATATGCTAAAAACATGTTCTCCACCTATATAATCTTGTATAATAACTAATTTGACAAAAAAATGGAAAGAAAAAATGCTCACTTCAATGACTTCCTGACCTGGCTCATAGAGTAGAATAAGCTCTGCACTTTGATTTTTTAGTGACACTATGGCGTAAGCTTCCTAGCATTTTTATAATCTAAAAACATATTTTCCAACTATATTCTCATGTCTAATAACTAATTTGACCATAAAAATGGCAAGAAAATACTCATTTCAAGTAGTTCTAGACCTGGCTCACGGAGTAGAATCAGCTCTGCACTTTGACTTTTTAGTGACTCTAAGGTGCAAGCTTCCTAGGATTTTTATACTCTACAAACATGTTCTCCAACAAGATTCTCATGTCTAATAACTAATATGACCATAAAAATGGAAAGAAAATGCTCACTACAAGGAGTTCTTGACCTGGCTCACGGAGTAGAATCAACTCTGCACTGTGTTTTTAGTGACTCTATGGCGCAAGCTTCGTAGCAGTTATATAATTTGAAAACATGTTCTCCACCTATATACTCTTGTAAAATAACTAATTTGACTATAAAAATGGAAATAAAAAATGCTCACTTCAATGACTTCCTGACCTGGCTCACAGAGTAGAATAAGCTCCGCACTTTGACTTTTTAGTGACACTGTGGCGGAAGCTTCCTAGCATTTTTATAATCTAAAAACATATTTTCCAACTATATTCTCATGTCTAATAACTAATTTGACCATAAAAATGGCAAGAAAATACTCACTTAAAGTAGTTATAGACCTGGCTCAAGGAGTAGAATCAGCTTTGCACTTTGACTTTTTAGTGACTCTATGGTGCAACCTTACTAGGATTTTTATACTCTGCAAACATGTTCTCCAACAAGATTCTCATGTCTAATAACTAATATGACCATAAAAATAGAAAGAAAATGCTCACTACAAGGAGTTCTTGACCTGGCTCACGGAGTAGAATCAACTCTACACTGTGTGTTTTTAGAGACTCTATGGCGCAAGCTTCGTCGCAGTTATATACTCTAGCTTCGTCGCAGTTATATACTCTAAAAATATGTTCACCCCTATATACTCTTGTATAATAACTAATTTGACTATAAAAATGGAAAGAAAAAATGCTCACTTCAATGACTTTCTGACCTGGCTCACAGAGTAGAATAAGCTCCGCACTTTGACTTTTTAGTGACACTATGGCGTAAGCTTCCTAGCATTTTTATAATCTAAAAACATATTTTCCGACTATATTCTCATGTCTAATAACTAATTTGACCATAAAAATAGCAAGAAAATACTCATTTCAAGTAGTTCTTGACCTGAATCACGGAGTAGAATCAGCTCTACACTTTGACTTTTTAGTGACTCTATGTGAAAGCTTCCTAGGATTTTTATACTTTGCAAACATGTTCTCAAACAAGATTCTCACGTCTAATAACTAATATGACCATAAAAATGGAAAGAAAATGCTCACTAAAAGGAGTTCTTAACCTGGCTCACGGAGTAGAATCAACTCTGCACTGTGTGTTTTTAGAGACTCTATGGCACAAGCTTCGTAGCAGTTATATATGCTAAAAACATGTTCTCCACCTATATAATCTTGTATAATAACTAATTTGACAAAAAAATGGTAAGAAAAAATGCTCACTTCAATGACCTCCTGACCTGGCTCACAGAGTAGAATAAGCTCTGCACTTTGATTTTTTAGTGACACTATGGCGTAAGCTTCCTAGCATTTTTATAATCTAAAAACATATTTTCCAACTATATTCTCATGTCTAATAACTAATTTGACCATAAAAATGGCAAGAAAATACTCATTTCAAGTAGTTCTAGACCTGGCTCACGGAGTAGAATCAGCTCTGCACTTTGACTTTTTAGTGACTCTAAGGTGCAAGCTTCCTAGGATTTTTATACTCTACAAACATGTTCTCCAACAAGATTCTCATGTCTAATAACTAATATGACCATAAAAATGGAAAAAAAATGCTCACTACAAGGAGTTCTTGACCTGGCTCATGGAGTAGAATCAACTCTGCACTGTGTTTTTAGTGACTCTATGGCGCAAGCTTCGTAGCAGTTATATAATTTGAAAACATGTTCTCCACCTATATACTCTTGTAAAATAACTAATTTGACTATAAAAATGGAAATAAAAAATGCTCACTTCAATGACTTCCTGACCTGGCTCACAGAGTAGAATAAGCTCCGCACTTTGACTTTTTAGTAACACTGTGGCGGAAGCTTCCTAGCATTTTTATAATCTAAAAACATATTTTCCAACTATATTCTCATATCTAATAACTAATTTGACCATAAAAATGGCAAGAAAATACTCACTTAAAGTAGTTATAGACCTGGCTCAAGGAGTAGAATCAGCTTTGCACTTTGACTTTTTAGTGACTCTATGGTGCAACCTTCCTAGGATTTTTATACTCTGCAAACATGTTCTCCAACAAGATTCTCATGTCTATTAACTAATATGACCATAAAAATAGAAAGAAAATGCTCACTACAAGGAGTTCTTGACCTGGCTCACGGAGTAGAATCAACTCTGCACTGTGTGTTTTTAGAGACTCTATGGCGCAAGCTTCGTCGCAGTTATATACTCTAAAAACATGTTCTCCCCTATATATTATTGTATAATAACTAATTTAACTACAAAAATGGAAAGAAAAAATGCTCACTTCAATGACTTCCTGACCTGGCTCACAGAGTAGAATAAGTTCCGCACTTTGACTTTTTAGTGACACTATGGCATAAGCTTCCTAGCATTTTTATAATCTAAAAACATATTTTCCAACTATATTCTCATGTCTAATAACTAATTTGACCATAAAAATGGCAAGAAAATACTCATTTCAAGTAGTTCTAGACCTGGCTCACGGAGCAGAATCAGCTCTGCACTTTGAAATTTTAGTGAATCTATTGTGCAAGCTTCCTAGGATTTTATACTCTGCAAACATTTTCTCCAACAAGATTCTCATGTCTAATAACTAATTTGACCATAAAAATGGAAAGAAAATGCTCACTACAAGGAGTTATTGACCTGGCTCACGGAGTAGAATAAACTCTGCACTGTGTGTTTTTAGAGACTCTATGGCACAAGCTTCGTAGTAGTTATATATTCTAAAAACATGTTCTCCACCTATATAGTCTTGTATAATAACTAATTTGACTATAAAAATGGAAATAAAAATGCTCATTTCAATGACTTCCTGACCTGGCTCAAAGAGTATAATAAGCTCAGCACTTTGACTTTTTAGTGACACTATGGCGCAAGCTTCCTAGCATTTTTATAATCTAAAAATATATTTTCCAACTATATTCTCATGTCTAATAACTAATTTGACCATAAAAATGGCAAGAAAATACTCATTTCAAGTAGTTCTAGATCTGGCTCACGGAGTAGATACAGCTCTGCACTTTGACTTTTTAGTGACTCTATGGTGCAACCTTCC
The DNA here is from genome assembly GCA_023678885.1 of Pogostemon cablin. Taxonomy (NCBI): domain Eukaryota; kingdom Viridiplantae; phylum Streptophyta; class Magnoliopsida; order Lamiales; family Lamiaceae; genus Pogostemon; species Pogostemon cablin. The sequence continues at coordinate 8,161,612 of CM042951.1, read as the reverse complement.
TAGGAATTTTATACTCTGCAAACATGTTCTCCAACAAGATTCTCATGTCTAATAACTAATATGACCATAAAAATGGAAAGAAAATGCTCACTAAAAGGAGTTCTTGACCTGGCTCATAGAGTAGAATCAACTCTGCACTGTGTGTTTTTAGAGACTCTATGACGCAAGCTTCGTAGCAGTTATATACTCTAAAAACATGTTCTCCACCTATATACTCTTGTATAATAACTAATTTGACATAAAAATGGAAAGAAAAAATGCTCACTTCAATGACTTCCTGACCTGGCTCACAGAGTAGAATAAGCTCCGCACTTTGACTTTTTAGTGACACTATGGCATAAGCTTCCTAGCATTTTTATAATCTAAAAACATATTTTCCAACTATATTCTCATGTCTAATAACTAATTTGACCATAAAAATGGCAAGAAAATACTCATTTTAAGTAGTTCTAGACCTGGCTCACGGAGTAGAATCAGCTCTGCACTTTGACTTTTTAGTGACTATTTGGTGCAAGCTTCCTAGGATTTTTATACTCTGCAAACATGTTCTCCAACAAGATTCTCGTGTCTAATAACTAATATGACCATAAAAATGAAAAGAAAATGCTCACTACAAGGAGTTCTTGACCTGGCTCACAGAGTAGAATAAACTCTGCACTGTGTATTTTTAGAGACTCTATGGCGCAAGCTTCGTAGCAGTTATATACTCTAAAAACATGTTCTCCACCTATATACTCTTGTATTATAACTAATTTGACTATAAAAATGGAAAGAAAAATGGTCACTTCAATGACTTCCTGACCTGGCTCACAGAGTAGAATAAGCTACGCACTTTGACTTCTTAGTGACACTATGGCGCAAGCTTCCTAGCATTTTTATAATCTAAAAATATATTTTCTAACTATATTCTCATGTCTAATAACTAATTTGACCATAAAAATGGCAAGAAAATACTCATTTCAAGCAGTTCTAGACCTGGCTCACGGAGTAGAATCAGCTCTGCACTTTGACTTTTTAGTGACTCTATGGTGCAAGCTTCCTAGGATTTTTATACTCTGCAAACATGTTCTCCAACAAGATTCTCATGTCTAATAACTAATATGACCATAAAAATGGAAAGAAAATGCTCACTACAAGGAGTTCTTGACCTGGCTCACGGAGTAGAATAAACTCTGCACTGTGTGTTTTTAGAGACTCTATGGCACAAGCTTCGTAGCAGTTATATATTCTAAAAACATGTTCTCCACCTATATACTCTTGTATAATAACTAATTTGACTATAAAAATGGAAATAAAAAATGCTCATTTCAATGACTTCCTGACCTGGCTCAAAGAGTAGAATAAGCTCAGCACTTTGACTTTTTAGTGACACTATGGCGCAAGCTTCCTAGCATTTTTATAATCTAAAAATATATTTTCCAACTATATTCTCATGTCTAATAACTAATTTGACAATAAAAATGGTAAGAAAATACTCATTTCAAGTAGTTCTAGATCTGGTTCACGGAGTAGATACAGCTCTGCACTTTGACTTTTTAGTGACTCTATGGTGCAACCTTCCTAGGAATTTTATACTCTGCAAACATGTTCTCCAACAAGATTCTCATGTCTAATAACTAATATGACCATAAAAATGGAAAGAAAATGCTCACTAAAAGGAGTTCTTGACCTGGCTTATAGAGTAGAATCAACTCTGCACTGTGTGTTTTTAGAGACTCTATGACGCAAGCTTCGTAGCAGTTATATACTCTAAAAACATGTTCTCCACCTATATACTCTTGTATAATAACTAATTTGACATAAAAATGGAAAGAAAAAATGCTCACTTCAATGACTTCCTGACCTGGCTCACAGAGTAGAATAAGCTCCGCACTTTGACTTTTTAGTGACACTATGGCGTAAGCTTCCTAGCATTTTTATAATCTAAAAACATATTTTCCAACTATATTCTCAAGTCTAATAACTAATTTGACCATAAAAATGGCAAGAAAATACTCATTTTAAGTAGTTCTAGACCTGGCTCACGGAGTAGAATCAGCTCTGCACTTTGACTTTTTAGTGACTGTTTGGTGCAAGCTTCCTAGGATTTTTATACTCTGCAAATAGGTTCTCCAACAAGATTCTCGTGCCTAATAACTAATATGACCATAAAAATGAAAAGAAAATGCTCACTACAAGGAGTTCTTGACCTGGCTCACAAAGTAGAATAAACTCTGCACTGTGTTTTTAGAGACTCTAAGGCGCAAGCTTCGTCGTTGTTATATAATCTAAAAACATATTCTCCCCTATATACTCTTGTATAATAACTAATTTGACTATAAAAATGGAAAGAAAAAATGCTCACTTCAATGACTTCCTGACCTGGCTCACAGAGTAGAATAAGCTCCGCACTTTGACTTTTTAGTGACACTATGGCGTAAGCTTCCCATCATTTTTATAATCTAAAAACAAATTTCCAACTATATTCTCATGTCTAATAACTAATTTGACCATAAAAATGGCAAGAAAATACTCATTTCAAGTAGTTCTAGACCTGGCTCACGAAGTAGAATCAGCTCTGCACTTTAACTTTTAAGTGACTCTATGGTGCAAGCTTCCTAGGATTTTTATACTCTGCAAACATGTTCTCCAAAAAGATTCTCATGTCTAATAACTAATATGACCATAAAAATGGAAAGAAAATGCTCACTAAAAGGAGTTCTTGACCTGGCTCACGGAGTAGAATAAACTCTGCACAGTGTGTTTTTAGAGACTCTATGGCACAAGCTTCGTAGCAGTTATATACTCTAAAAACATGTTCTCCACCTATATACTCTTGTATAATAACTAATTTGACTATAAAAATGCTCACTTCAATGACTTCCTGACCTGGCTCACAGAGTAGAATAAGCTCCGTACTTTGACTTTTTAGTGACACTATGGCGCAAGCTTCCTAGCATTTTTATAATCTAAAAATATATTTTCCAACTATATTCTCATGTCTAATAACTAATTTGACCATAAAAATGGCAAGAAAATACTCACTTCAAGTAGTTCTAGACCTGGCTCACGGAGTAGAGTCAGCTCTACACTTTGACTTTTTAGTGACTCTATGGTGCAAGCTTCCTAGGAGTTTTATACTCTGCAAACATGTTCTCCAACAAGATTCTCATGTCTAATAACTAATATGACCATAAAAAAGGAAAGAAAATGCTCACTACAAGGAGTTCTTGTCCTGGCTCACGGAGTAAATCAACTCTGCACTGTGTTTTTAGTGACTCTATGGCGCAAGCTTTGTAGCAGTTATATCCTCTAAAAACATGTTCTCCACCTATATAGTCTTGTATAATAACTAATTTGACATAAAAACGGAAAGAAAAAATGCTCACTTCAATGACTTCCTGAACTGGCTCACAGAGTAGAATAAGCTCCGCACTTTGACTTTTTAGTGACACTATGGCGTAAGCTTCCTAACATTTTTATAATCTAAAAACATATTTTACTACTATATTCTCATGTCTAATAACTAATTTGACCATAAAAATGGCAAGAAAATACTCATTTCAAGTAGTTCTAGACATGGCTCACGGAGTAGAATCAGCTCTGCACTTTGACTTTTTAGTAACCTATGGTGCAAGCTTCCTAGGATTTTTATACTCTGCAAACATGTTCTCCAACAAGATTCTCATGTTTAATAACTAATATCACCATAAAAATAGAAAGAAAATGCTCACTACAAGGAGTTCTTGACTTAGCTCATAGAGTAGAATTAACTCTGCACTGTGTGTTTTTAGAGACTCTAAGGCGCAAGCTTCGTCGTAGTTATATAATCTAAAAACATGTTCTCCCCTATATACTCTTTTATAATAACTAATTTGACTATAAAAATGGAAAGAAAAAATGCTCACTTCAATGACTTCCTGACCTGGCTCACAGAGTAGAATAAGCTCCGCACTTTGACTTTTTAGTGACACTATGGCGTAAGCTTCCCAGCATTTTTATAATCTAAAAACATATTTTACAACTATATTCTCATGTCTAATAACTAATTTGACCATAAAAATGGCAAGAAAATAATCATTTGAAGTAGTTCTAGACCTGGCTCATGAAGTAGAATCAGCTCTGCACTTTAACTTTTTAGTGACTCTATGGTGCAAGCTTCCTATGATTTTTATACTCTGCAAACATGTTCTCCAAAAAGATTCTCATGTCTAATAACTAATATGACCATAAAAATGGAAAGAAAATGCTCACTAAAAGGAGTTCTTGACCTGGCTCACGGAGTAGAATAAACTCTGCACAGTGTGTTTTTAGAGACTCTATGGCGCAAGCTTCGTAGCAGTTATATACTCTAAAAACATGTTCTCCACCTATATACTCTTGTATAATAACTAATTTGACTATAAAAATGGAAAGAAAAAATGCTCACTTCAATGACTTCCTGACCTGGCTCACAGAGTAGAATAAGCTCCGCACTTTGACTTTTTAGTGACACTATGGCGCAAGCTTCCTAGCATTTTTATAATCTAAAAATATATTTTCCAACTATATTCTCATGTCTAATAACTAATTTGACCATAAAAATGGCAAGAAAATACTCACTTCAAGTAGTTCTAGACCTGGCTCACGGAGTAGAGTCAGCTCTGCACTTTGACTTTTTAGTGACTCTATGGTGCAAGCTTCCTAGGAGTTTTATACTCTGCAAACATGTTCTCCAACAAGATTCTCATGTCTAATAACTAATATGACCATAAAAAAGGAAAGAAAATGCTCACTACAAGGAGTTCTTGTCTTGGCTCACGGAGTAAATCAACTCTGCACTGTGTTTTTAGTGACTCTATGGCGCAAGCTTCGTAGCAGTTATATACTTTGAAAACATGTTCTCCACCTATATACTCTTGTATAATAAATAATTTGACTATAAAAATGGAAATAAAAAACGCTCACTTCAATGACTTCCTGACCTGGCTCGCAGAGTAGAATAAGCTCCGCACTTTGACTTTTTAGTGACATTGTGGCGTAAGCTTCCTAGCATTTTTATAATCTAAATTTTCCAACTATATTCTCATGTCTAATAACTAATTTGACCATAAAAATGGCAAGAAAATACTCATTTCAAGTAGTTCTAGTCCTGGCTCACGGAGTAGAATCAGCTCTGTACTTTGAGTTTTTAGTGACTCTATGGTGCAAGCTTCCTAGGATTTTTATACTCTGCAAACATGTTCTCCAACAAGATTCTCATGTCTAATAACTAATATGACCATAAAAATGGAAAGAAAATGCTCACTAAAAGGAGTTCTTGACTTGGCTCACGGAGTAGAACCAACTCTGCACTGTGTGTTTTTAGAGACTCTATGGCGCAAGCTTCGTAGCAGTTATATACTCTAAAAACATGTTCTCCACCTATATACTCTTGTATAATAACTAATTTGACATAAAAATGGAAAGAAAAAATGCTCACTTCAATGACTTCCTGACCTGGCTCACAGAGTAGAATAAGCACCGCACTTTGACTTTTTAGTGACACTATGGCGTAAGTTTCCTAGCATTTTTATAATCTAAAAACATATTTTACTACTATATTCTCATGTCTAATAACTAATTTGACCATAAAAATGGCAAGAAAATACTCATTTCAAGTAGTTCTAGACATGGCTCACGGAGTAGAATCAGCTCTGCACTTTGACTTTTTAGTGACTCTATGTTGCAATCTTCCTAGGATTTGTATACTCTGCAAACATGTTCTCCAACAAGATTCTCATGTCTAATAACTACTATAACCATAAAAATAGAAAGAAAATGCTCACTACAAGGAGTTCTTGACTTGGCTCACGGAGTAGAATCAACTCTGCACTGTGTGTTTTTAGAGACTCTATGGCGCAAGCTTCGTTGTAGTTATATACTCTAAAAACATGTTCTCCCCTATATACTCTTGTATAATAAATAATTTGACTATAAAAATGGAAAGAAAAAATGCTCACTTCAATGACTTCCTGACCTGGCTCACAGAGTAGAATAAGCTCCACACATTGACTTTTTAGTGACACTGTGGCGTAAGCTTCCCAGCATTTTTATAATCTAAAAACATATTTTCCAACTATATTCTCATGTCTAATAACTAATTTGACCATAAAAATGGCAAGAAAATACTCATTTCAAGTAGTTCTAGACCTGGCTCACGGAGTAGAGTCAGCTCTGCACTTTGACTTTTTAGTGACTCTATGGTGCAAGCTTCCTAGGAGTTTTATACTATTCAAACATGTTCTCCAACAAGATTCTCATGTCTAATAACAAATATGACCATAAAAATGGAAAGAAAATGCTCACTACAAAAAGTTCTTGTCCTGGCTCACGGAGTAAATCAACTCTACACTGTGTTTTTAGTGACTCTATGGCGCAAGCTTCGTAGCAGTTATATACTTTGAAAACATGTTCTCCACCTATATACTCTTGTATAATAACTAATTTGACTATAAAAAAGGAAATAAAAAATGCTCACTTCAATGACTTCCTGACCTGGCTCACAGAGTAGAATAAGCTCCGCACTTTGACTTTTTAGTGACACTGTGGCGTAAGCTTCCTAGCATTTTTATAATCTAAATTTTCCAACTATATTCTCATGTCTAATAACTAATTTGTCCATAAAAATGACAAGAAAATACTCACTTAAAGTAGTTATAGACCTGGCTCACGGAGTAGAATCAGCTCTGCACTTTGACTTTTTAGTAACCTATGGTGCAAGCTTCCTAGGATTTTTATACTCTGCAAACATGTTCTCCAACAAGATTCTCATGTCTAATAACTAATATGACCATAAAAATAGAAAGAAAATGCCCACTACAAGGAGTTCTTGACTTAGCTCACAAAGTAGAATTAACTCTGCACTGTGTGTTTTTAGAGACTCTAAGGCGCAAGCTTCGTCGTAGTTATATACTCTAAAAACATGTTCTCCCCTATATACTCTTGTATAATAACTAATTTGACTATAAAAATGGAAAGAAAAAATGCTCACTTCAATGACTTCCTGACCTGGCTCACAGAGTAGAATAAGCTCCGCACTTTGACTTTTTAGTGACACTATGGCGTAAGCTTCCCAGCATTTTTATAATCTAAAAACATATTTTCCAACTATATTCTCATGTGTAATAACTAATTTGACCATAAAAATGGCAAGAAAATACTCATTTCAATTAGTTCTAGACCGGGCTCACGGAGTAGAATCAGCTCTGCACTTTGACTTTTTAGTGACTCTATGGTGCAAGCTTCCTAGGATTTTTATGCTCTGCAAACATGTTCTCCAAAAAGATTCTCATGCCTAATAACTAATATGACCATAAAAATGGAAAGAAAATGCTCACTAAAAGGAGTTCTTGACCTGGCTCACGGAGTAGAATAAACTCTGCACAGTGTGTTTTAGAGACTCTATGGCGCAAGCTTCGTAGCAGTTATATACTCTAAAAACATGTTCTCCACTTATATACTCTTGTATAATAACTAATTTGACTATAAAAACGGAAAGAAAAATGCTCACTTCAATGACTTCCTAACCTGGATCACAGAGTGAATAAGCTCCGCACTTTGACTTTTAGTGACACTATGGCGTAAGCTTCCTAGCATTTTTATAATTAAAAATATTTTCCAACTATATTCTCATGTCTAATAACTAATTTGACCATAAAAATAGCAAGAAAATACTCATTTCAAGTAGTTCTAGTCCTAGCTCACGGAGTAGAATCAGCTCTGTACTTTGAGTTTTTAGTGACTCTATGGTGCAAGCTTCCTAGGATTTTTATACTCTGCAAACATGTTCTCCAACAAGATTCTCATGTCTGATAACTAATATGACAAAAAAAATGGAAAGAAAATGCTCACTAAAAGGAGTTCTTGACTTGGCTCACGGAGTAGAATCAACTCTGCACTGTGTGTTTTTAGAGACTCTATGGCGCAAGCTTCGTAGCAGTTATATACTCTAAAAACATGTTCTCCACCTATATACTCTTGAATAATAACTAATTTGACATAAAAATGGAAAGAAAAAATGCTCACTTCAATGACTTCCTGACCTGGCTCACAGAGTAGAATAAGCTCCGCACTTTGACTTTTTAGTGACACTATGGCGTAAGCTTCCTAGCACTTTTATAATCTAAAAACATATTTTACTACTATATTCTCATGTCTAATAACTAAATTGACCATAAAAATGGCAAGAAAATACTCATTTCAAGTAGTTCTAGACATGGCTCACGGAGTAGAATCAGCTCTGCACTTTGACTTTTTAGTGACTCTATGGTGCAATCTTCCTAGGATTTGTATACTCTGCAAACATGTTCTCCAACAAGATTCTCATGTCTAATAACTAATATAACCATAAAAATAGAAAGAAAATGCTCACTACAAGGAGTTCTTGACTTGGCTCACGGAGTAGAATCAACTCTGCACTGTGTGTTTTTAGAGACTCTATGGCGCAAGCTTCGTAGCAGTTATATACTCTAAAAACATATTCTCCACCTATATACTCTTGTATAATGACTAATTTGACATAAAAATGGAAAGAAAAAATGCTCACTTCATTGACTTCCTGACCTGGCTCACAGAGTAGAATAAGCTTCGCACTTTGACTTTTTAGTGACACTATGGAGTAAGCTTCCTAGCATTTTTATAATCTAAAAACATATTTTCCAACTATATTCTCATGTCTAATAACTAATTTGACCATAAAAATGGCAATAAAATACTCATTTCAAGTAATTCTGGACCTGGCTCACGGAGTATAATCAACTCAGCACTTTGACTTTTTAGTGACTCTATGGTGCAAGCTTCTTAGGATTTGTATACTCTGGAAACATGTTCTCCAAAAAGATTCTCATGTCTAATAACTAATATGACCATAATAATGGAAAGAAAATGCTCACTACAAGGAGTTCTTGACCTGGCTCACGGAGTAGAATCAACTCTGCACTGTGTGTTTTTAGAGACTCTATGGCGCAAGCTTCGTAGCAGTTATATACTCTAAAAACATATTCTCCACCTATATACTCTAGTATAATAACTAATTTGACTATAAAAATGGAAAGAAAAAAGGCTCACTTCAATGACTTCCTGACCTGGCTCACAGAGTAGAATAAGCTCCGCACTTTGACTTTTTAGTGACACTATGGCGCAAGCTTCCCAACATTTTTATAATCTAAAAATATATTTTCCAACTATATTCTCATGTCTACTAATTTGACCATAAAAATGGCAAGAAAATACTCACTTCAAGTAGTTCTAGACCTGGCTCACGGAGTAGAGTCAGCTCTGCACTTTGACTTTTTAGTGACTCTATGGTGCATGCTTCCTAGGATTTTTATACTCTGCAAACATGTTCTACAACAAGATTCTCATGTCTAATAACTAATATGACCATGAAAATGGAAAGAAAATGCTCACTACAAGGAGTTCTTGTCCTGGCTCACGGAGTAGAATCAACTCTGCACTGTATTTTTAGTGACTCTATGGCGCAAGCTTCATAGCAGTTATATACTTTGAAAATATGTTCTCCACCTATATATTCTTGTATAATAACTAATTTGACTATAAAAATGGAAAGAAAAAATGCTCACTTCAATGACTTCCTGACCTGGCTCACATAGTAGAATAAGCTCCGCACTTTTACTTTTTAGTGACACTGTGGCGCAAGCTTCCTAGCATTTTTATAACCTAAAAACATATTTTCCAACTATATTCTCTTGTCTAATAAATAATTTGACCATAAAAATGGCAAGAAAATACTCGATTCAGGTAGTTCTAGACCTGGCTCACGGAGTAGAATCAGCTCTGCACTTTGACTTTTTAGTGACTCTATGGTGCAAGCTTCCTAGGATTTTTATACTCTGCAAAAATGTTCTACAACAAGATTCTCATGTCTAATAACTAATATGACCATAAAAATGGAAAGAAAATGCTCACTATGAGGAGTTCTTGACCTGGCTCACGGAGTAGAATCAACTCTGCACTGTGTTTTTAGTGAATCTGTGGTGCAAGCTTCGAAGCAGTTATATACTTTGAAAACATGTTCTCCACCTATATACTCTTGTATAATAACTAATTTGACTATAAAAGTGGAAATAAAAAACGCTCACTTTAATGACTTCCTAACCTGGCTCACAGAGTAGAATAAGCTCCGCACATTGACTTTTTAGTGACACTGAGGCGCAAGCTTTCTAGCATTTTTATAATCTAAAAATATATTTTTCAACTATATTCTCATGTCTAATAACTAATTTGACCATAAAAATGGCAAGAAAATACTCACTTAAAGTAGTTCTAAACCTGGCTCACGGAGTAGAATCAGCTCTGCACTTTGACTTTTTAGTGACTCTATGGTGCAAGTTTTCTAGGATTTTTTACACTCTGCAAACATGTTTTCCAACAAGATTCTCATGTCTAAAAACTAATATGACCTTAAAAATGGAAATAAAATGCTCACTACAAGGAGGTCTTGACCTAGCTCACGGAGTAGAATCAACTCTGCACTGTGTGTTTTAGAGACCCTATGGCGCAAGCTTCGTAGTAGTTATATACTCTAAAAACATGTTCTACACCTATATACTCTTGTATAATAACTAATTTGACTATAAAAATGGAAAGAAAAAATGCTCACTTCAATGACTTCCTGACCTGGCTCACATAGTAGAATAAGCTCCGCACTTTGACTTTTTAGTGACACTATGGCGCAAGCTTCCTAGCATTTTTATAATCTAAAAACATATTTTCCAACTATATTCTCATGTCTAATAACTAATTTGACCATAAAAATGACAAGAAAATACTCACTTCAAGTAGTTCTAGACCTGGCTCACGGAGGAGAATTAGCTCTGCACTTAGACTTTTTAGTGACTCTATGGTGCAAGCTTCCTAGGATTTTTATACTCTGCAAACATGTTCTCCAACAAGAATCTCATGTCTAAGAACTAATATGACCATAAAAATGGAAAGAAAATGCTCACTACAAGGAGTTCTTGACCTGGCTGACGGAGTAGAAACAACTCTGCACTGTGTTTTTGGAGACTCTATGGCGCAAGCTTCGTAGCAATTATATACTCTAAAAACATGTTCACCACCTATATACTCTTGTATAATAACTAATTTGACTATAAAAATGGAAAGAAAAAATGCTCACTTCAATGACTTCTTGACCTGGCTCACAAAGTAGAATAAGCTTCGCACTTTGACTTTTTAGTGACACTATGGCGCAAGCTTCCTGGCATTATTATAATCCAAAAATATATTTTCCAACTATATTCTCATGTCTAATAACTAATTTGACCATAAAAATGGCAAGAAAATACTCACTTCAAGTAGTTCTAGACCTGGCTCACGGAGTAGATCAGCTCTGCACTTTGACTTTTTAGTGACTCTATGGTGCAAGCTTCCTAGGATTTTTATACTCTGTAAACATGTTCTACAACAAGATTCTCATGTCTAATAACTAATATGACCATAAAAATGGAAAGAAAATACTCACTACAAGGAGTTCTTGACCTGGCTCACGGAGTAGAATCAACTCTACACTGTGTTTTTAGTGACTCTATGGCGCAAGCTTCGTAGCAGTTATATACTTTGAAAACATGTTCTCCACCTATATACTCTTGTATAATAACTAATTTGACTATAAAAATGGAAATAAAAAATGCTCAATTCAATGACTTCCTGACCTGGCTCACAGAGTAGAATAAGCTCCGCACTTTGACTTTTTAGTAACACTGTGGCACAAGCTTCCTAGCATATTTATAATCTAAAAACATGTTATCCAACTATATTCTCATGTCTAATAACTAATTTGACCATAAAAATGGAAAGAAAATACTCACTTAAATTAGTTCTATACGGAGTAGAATCAGCTCTGCACTTTGACTTTTTAGTGACTCTATGGTGCAAGCTTCCTAGGATTTTTATACTCTGCAAACATGTTCTCCAACAAGATTCTCATGTCTAATAACTAATATGACCAAAAAATTGGAAAGAAAATGCTCAATACAAGGAGTTCTTGACCTGGTTCATGGAGTAGAATCAACTCTGCACTGTGTTTTTAGCGACTCTAGCAAGTTTCGTAGCAGTTATATACTTAGAAAACATGTTCTCCACCTATATATTCTTGTATAATAACTAATTTGACTACAAAAATGGAAAAAAAATCAATGACTTCCTGACCTGGCTCACAGAGTAGAATAAGCTCAGCACTTTTACTTTTTAGTGACACAGTGGCGAAAGCTTCCTATCATTTTTATAACCTAAAAAAATATTTTCCAACTATATTCTAATGTCTGATAACTAATTTGACCATAAAAATGGCAAGAAAATACTCACTTCAAGTAGTTCTAGACCTGGCTCACGGAGTAGAATCAGCTCTGCACTTTGGCTTTTTAGTGACTCTATGGTGCAAGCTTCCTAGGATTTTTATACTCTTTAAACATGTTCTCCAACAATATTCTCATGTCTAATAACTAATATGACCATTAAAATGGAAAGAAAATGCTCACTACAAGGAGTTCTTGACCTGGCTCACGGAGTAGAATCAACTCTACACTGTGTTTTTAGTGACTCTATGGCGCAAGCTTCGTAGTAGTTATATACTTTGAAAACATGTTCTCCACCTATATACTCTTGTATAATAACTAATTTGACTATAAAAATGGAAATAAAAAACGCTCAATTCAATGACTTCCTGACCTGGCTCACAGAGTATAATAAGCTCCGCACTTTGACTTTTTAGTAACACTGTGGCACAAGCTTCCTAGCATATTTATAATCTAAAAACATGTTATCCAACTATATTCTCATGTCTAATAACTAATTTGACCATAAAAATGGAAAGAAAATACTCACTTAAATTAGTTCTATACGGAGTAGAATCAGCTCTGCACTTTGACTTTTTAGTGACTCTATGGTGCAAGCTTCCTAGGATTTTTATACTCTGCAAACATGTTCTCCAACAAGATTCTCATGTCTAATAACTAATATGACCAAAAAATTGGAAAGAAAATGCTCAATACAAGGAGTTCTTGACCTGGTTCATGGAGTAGAATCAACTCTGCACTGTGTTTTTAGTGACTCTAGCAAGTTTCGTAGCAGTTATATACTTTGAAAACATGTTCTCCACCTATATATTCTTGTATAATAACTAATTTGACTACAAAAATGGAAAAAAAATGCTCACTTCAATGACTTCCTGACCTGGCTCACAGAGTAGAATAAGCTCCGCACTTTTACTTTTTAGTGACACTGTGGCGAAAGCTTCCTATCATTTTTATAACCTAAAAAAATATTTTCCAACTATATTCTAATGTCTGATAACTAATTTGACCATAAAAATGGCAAGAAAATACTCACTTCAAGTAGTTCTAGACCTGGCTCACGGAGTAGAATCAGCTCTGCACTTTGACTTTTTAGTGACTCTATGGTGCAAGCTTCCTAGGATTTTTATACTCTTTAAACATGTTCTCCAACAATATTCTCATGTCTAATAACTAATATGACCATTAAAATGGAAAGAAAATGCTCACTACAAGGAGTTGTTGACCTGGCTCACGGAGTAGAATCAACTCTGCACTGTGTGTTTTTAAAGACTCTATGGCGCAAGCTTCGTAGCAGTTATATAGTCCAAAAACATGTTCTCGACCTATATACTCTTGTATAATAACTAATTTGACTATAAAAATGGAAAGAAAAAATGCTCACTTCAATGACTTCCTGACCTGGCTCACAGAGTAGAATAAGCTCCGCACTTTGACTTTTTAGTGACACTATGGCGCAAGCTTCCTAGCATTTTTATAATCTAAAAACATATTTTCCAACTATATTCTCATGTCTAATAACTAATTTGACCATAAAAATGGCAAGAAAATACTCACTTCAAGTAGTTCTAGACCTGGCTCGCGGAGTAGAATCAGCTCTGCACTTAGACTTTTTAGTGACTCTATGGTGCAAGCTTCCTAGGATTTTATACTCTGCAAACATGTTCTCCAACAAGATTCTCATGTCTAAGAACTAATATGACCATAAAAATGGAAAGAAAATGCTCACTACAAGGAGTTCTTGACCTGGCTCACGGAGTAGAATCAACTCTGCACTGTGTTTTTGGAGACTCTATGGCGCAAGCTTCGTAGCAGTTATATACTCTAAAAACATGTTCACCACCTATATACTCTTGTATAATAACTAATTTGACTATAAAAATGGAAAGAAAAAATGCTCACTTCAATGACTTCCTGACCTGGCTCACAGAGTAGAATAAGCTCCGCACTTTGACTTTTTAGTGACACTATGGCGCAAGCTTCCTAGCATATTTATAATCTAAAATCATATTTTCCAACTATATTCTCATGTTTAATAACTAATTTGACCATAAAATGGCAAGAAAATACTCATTTTAAGTAGTTATAGACCTGGCTCATGGAGTAGAATCAGCTCTGCACTTTGACTTTTTACTGACTCTATGGTGCAAGCTTCCTAGGATTTTTATACTCTGCAAACATGTTCTCCAATAAGATTCTCATGTCTAATAACTAATATTACCATAAAAATGGAAAGAAAATGCTCACTACAAGGAGTTATTGACCTGGCTCACGGAGTAGAATGAACTCTTTACTGTGTTTTTAGTGACTCTATGGCGCAAGCTTCGTAGCAGGTAT